>RJWM01002048.1:0-137342 GCA_004363535.1 Dasyprocta punctata | reverse complement strand
TTTCTCCTGAATGCCAGCTCCTTATTTTTAAGTTCAAATATCCAAAATTGAATTTACTATCTATTTCTCCCAAAAGTTCCCCAATTTTCTCTTTTCCTTGTCTATTTTTATCCACCACCTAACTTGGACAAGCGAAAACTTTTGCCATTCTTGAGTTTTCTCTCCTATTTCATAGCGAACTGATGGAAAAGGCCTACTGATTCTTATCCTACAATGTCCTATCTCTTCCTCCCCAATCTCATGGTCACCGTCCAATTTGAAACCTCATCATCTCTTATCTGGACTGACACCACAGCTACCAAACAGCTCTTGCTCTCTCTGACCCATCATCCACATTTTATCAAGTACAGAACTTGACATGTAAGCCCATTCATCAAACTGTTTAAAGACTTTCAATTGCTTACAAAATAAAACCGAAACTTCTTAGTCCATCCCTTGCTAAGCTGCTCAAAATTACTGTCTAGCCTCTATCTCCTTTCACACACAACCTATGCACTCTCAGATGTTAATACCTTTTTATTTTGCTGAACCTATGAAACTACTATAATTTAACTGTTTTTGACTTAAAAACAGCAATTTCTTGACCCAGCCAATGCTTTTTTTTTTTTTCTCAGCCTTGAATACTCTCTCATCCTGCTACTTGCCAAAATGTCAAGACCTGGCTTAAGCGTTCTTTCCTCTATAAAGTAATTGCTGACCTCCCCAGGTTAAAGAGCAACTACCTCAGGGTTTTCTTACCTCAGTCACAGCACTGTGTTAATGTGTATCTGCAGCAAGCAGACATAGAGAACAATCACAAAGCAAATAAGTCCTAAACAGTCCTAAGATTGCTTTGAGTAATATTCAGTCTAAAACTGTTTTCAGCTTACCAAATGCCATAGCCATCAGACATGCCCTCTCCCACTCCAGACATGAGTGGAAGAGAATCATGGGCATCACAAAATATACAGGAAGCCTTTTATTATCCAACATTTTTGCAGAACTTCTTTGTAATTGAAAGAAGTTGCACCTCCAGAATTTTACAAATTGTGGAATTAGTGATTTAAGAAAAGTCCAAGAACAATAGAAATAGAAGAGTTGAAGTCTGAGTAACCGGGCGTGGTGGTGCATGCCTTTAATCCCAGCACTTGGGAGGCTGAGGCAGGAGGATCATTGTGAGTTTGAGACCAACCTGGGCTACAAAGTGAGTTCAAGGCCAGCTTGAACTGCATTGTGAGTCCCCGTCTAAAAAAATAGGGCCGGGGATTTAGCTCAGTGGCCTAAGTGCCTGCCTGCCAGGTGTGAGGTTGTGAGTTCAATCCCCAGTACAAAAAAAAAAAAAAAAAAAAGAGTACGTACAACTAGAGTAATAGGTCTTTCAAGTAAGGACTTGGAATATTACACATTTTGGGCCAACAGACAATGCATACTCCAGTTTTCTAATCATCTCTGATACTAGAAAAATATCTGCTTAGCCTGGACTAATCCAGGTGCAGACAGGATGTACAGGAGCACAGCAGATTCAGGAGGAGTCACCACCAGCACAAGGTTTTGAACTCAGCAAGGATTTAAAACAGGAGAGTCACTTATTCTCAATCAGTATCTTTGTAATTCAAAACAAAACAAAGCAAACAAACAGAACACTTTACACACACCATTAAGGAGCCATTCCTAACCAAAGGGCGACATACTCATCATTCTAAAATGCTATCCTGGTGGGCAGAAGAGCATCCTATGTATCTTAGCCAACTTTGGCTGCTATAACAATTACCATAGGTATTTGACTTACAAACAACAGACATATAGTTTCAGAGGCTGAAAAATCTGGTATCAGTGGGTCAGCCACGGAAAGGCAACATTCTTGATTTATTCTTGAACACTCTAAGCTTCACTTTTGGTCCAGGGTTCCTAGCCAGCATAGTTTTTTATGGCTCCCCTGTTGCAAAATTTCCTTATGACTTTTGTCAACTGTCTTCTATGAGGAGATGAGCCCCAGAGTAAACAAAAGCAAAAGCCCTGCTTTCTTTGCTTCACACCAATATTTAAAGTTAATCTAGCATTTTTCACTCCAAATATCCAGTTCAGATCTTGCCCCCAACTCTCACTATCAACACATCTCCCCATCCCATATTTTCAAAGCCATTGTACATCTTCAAATCTATAACTCTTCAGAGATAAATACCTAGTTGCCGAAAGCATATCAAGACTATCAAATAAGGAAGGCCCCCGCAAACATCTAGCCATGCAGAGATTTAAATGTTAGGCTGGTGAACAGTGCATTATGTTGATTTTTATTTAACACCACATGATTCTATACAGACAACTGTGTGCTTGGAGATACATTAATATTTGTACAAAAGAGAAATACAGTTTTTTATTTTCCTCCCTACCCTCAATCCACAGGTAAATACATTCTCTCTGAATACATAAACAGTAGACAAGAAATGACATTTGTCCTAGACGTCATATCAACCCAGATGTCAGAAAATTTTACAAATGTAATCCAAGGTTGCTAAGTTTTTGAATTTTGTTACAAAGGTTTTTTATATATAGTTTTATTTGGAGTATGGATCTTAATAATAGCTCTCCATCTACTCACAGATGATAGTAAAGGATAAATAAAATTCTCAGTTTTATTAAAATATTTTCATAGATTTGTTTAAATAATCAATTCTTCTAAAAGGAGGGAGAAAGAAGACCTTAGATCCAAGGCCCAAGGTCTGCCCTGTAGTCTCTGAACTGTATTCTGTTGCCAAGAGAATCACGCCTGCATTGCATTCCTGCCTTCTTGCTGTCAGTTTTCCAGGGTCAACATTGCCTTGTGTGGGTTTAACTCTAACAGTGAGTTACAGGTTGGGTCACAGGGAAAAAGTGCAAAATGAGTATCCATTGTAGTGCCTCAGCAGAAGGCACAAAACATAAAGAGGCAAAACAAAAATGTATTTTAGAAAGGAAGGAAGAAAGACTTACATAAAGGAGACAGGATAAAATAAATTAATTCAATGTTCAAAACACTTCAAATTTTTTCATTTGATCTTTCTCTTAAGTTTGTCAAATGCTTAGCTTTTGCACTTGCATTAGAAAACTTGTCCTTTATTTCCCAAATCCAGTCTTATGCACCATTTGTACTTTGCTTCTTTTCTAATATTATAGACCCCATTAGTTGAAAGAGGAAAACAATTAGGAGGAAGAAAATACGTGAGTTCATTAGATGCAATTCAGATATTTAGAAAAGGCAAGAATATATAGCATCTAAATTTTAAGTGAAAAGGTGTAAGTATGGAAGATTGTATTCTGATTTAATAAAAACTATCTATTAAAGCCTAAAACAAAACTAGATCTTTGAAAAAAATAGAGAATGTTCTCAGACTATATCTGACCAAGAAAAATTCCATAAGAGCAATAAAATCAATTCTTAGAAGGAAAAATGAACAATAAAAGGCAAGAGAATTGTTCAACCTAAAACATAGAAATGCAGGATATTTTAAAAGGATAATTTTATAATTAATTTGCCCCGTGACAAGTATCAGAATTACACGATAGACCTTTAGAGACTAAACACAGCATATGATTAATTTCCATAGGAAGAAATACCTGTGTGTTGTGCTGCAAAAGATTTAGCCAAAGAACAAACCAGAGATATGTATGTATCTTTTTGGAGGGAGGTCAAATTCATTCGATGAAGGTTATAAACTTGTCTTTAAGTTCAAAGAGTTAATTAGTAGTAGTTGCTACCTTTACCCAATGGAAATAATATTTTAAAATGACAGATAATCATGAAATACTAAGGATCACTTAATTACATGTATGTCTTCCTTAACGCTTAGAATTAAAGAGGTATGTGAGCAAATGATAGTTTTGATTAGGTGACTTTGTACTTAAGGGTCTCTTTCTGACCAGTTACCAAGGAAACTTTTCAAATGCACTGAAAGATTTAAATCACAAATCCCTTAAGAGACTTCTGGTATTAATTTTATCTCTCAAATGACCAGTGACGTTGAACATTTTTTCATATATTTATTTGCCATTTATAGTTCTTCATCTGAGAAGTGTCTATTCATTTCAGATGCCCATTTTTGGATTAAGTCTTTAAATTTGGGGAGTTTGATGTTTTTAAATTCTTTATACAGTCTAGATATTAGTCCTTTGTCTGGGGAAGAATTGGCAAAATTTTTTCCAATGTTTCTGTGGGCTATTTATTCATTCTGTTGTTGATTTCTTTTGCTGTGCAGAAGCTTTTTGATAAGATGAAATCCCAGTTGTTGATTCTTTGTCATATTTCCTGTGGGATGAGGGTTTTTTTCAAAAAGTCTTTGCCTACACCTATGTCTTCAAGAGTTCTACCTACTCTATCTTCTAGCAAATGTAGTGTTTCTATTTTAATATTTAGATCTTTGATCCATTTTGATTTTAGTTTAGCTCATAGTGATAGATATGAGTCTAGTTTTAGTTTCAGCATGTGGAAGGTCAGTTTTTACAAAACCATTTATTAAAGAAGCTATCTTTCTTCCAGTGAAGGTGTTTGTCCACTTTGTCAAACATAAAGTGACTGAACGTGTTTAGAGTTGTTTCTGCATCTTCTAATCTGTTCCACTGATCCTCAGGCCTGTTTGTTTGGCTTCATTTTATTTTGTTTTGGTTTTTGGTTTTTGAAATTTCTTTTGCCAGTACCATGCTGTTTTTATCACAGTAGCTTTGTAGTATAATTTCAAGTCAGAGATTGTGTAGTCTCTTGACTTGCCTTTGTTGCCCAAAGTTGCTTTTGTTATTCTAGATCTCTCCTAGTTCCAAATGAATTTTAGGATTGTTTTCTCTAGTTCTGTGAAGTATGCTTTGGTATTTTGATGGAACTGCATTAAATCTGTACAACAATTTTGGGAATACAGCCATTTTCACTTTATTGGTTACCCCTGTGAAACAGCAAGGGTTATTTCTCCATTTTCTGATATCCTTTTCAATCTCCTTTCCAAGATTCCATCTCATTTGAGAAGTAATGGCTATTATTAAGAAATCGATCAATAATAAGCACTGGCAGGGCTGTGGGGGAAAAGGAACACTTTTGCACTGCTGGTGGGAGTGTAGACTGGTGAAACTGCTGTGGAAATCAGTGTGGAGATTCCTCAAAAAACTAGGGCTACAGGTTCCATTTGATTCTGCTATTTCCCTTCTTGTTATCTTCCCAAAAGAATCAAAAGCATCATATCACAGCAATATATGTGCACCTATGTTTATAGCAGCTTACTGTGTAATAACTAAATCTTGGAAACAGTCCAAATGCCCATCAACTAAAGAATAAATGGATAAAGAAAGTTTTGTTTTTGTTTTTGTTTTATACAATGGAGGACTACTCAGCCATAAAGAAGGATAAACTTGTGACATTTATAGCTAAATCAATGCACCTTGAAACTACACTCATAAGTGAAACAAATCAGACACAGATGTGTAAATATTAAATTGTTTCTCTGGTATGAAAAACTGAAAGTGTAAATAAGGATAAAAATGTATAACAGATATTGTGAAGTAGGAAGAAAATGTTCAAATGGGAAGGAGAACCAGGTTGGGGGAGGAAAGGAAAGGAAAAAAGAAAGGAAAGAAAAAAATGGAAACAAAGCTTTTGTAAATAAGGAGGAGGAGAAGGGATGGAGGGAAGAGAAATGAGAAAAAAAAAATAATTAAGATGTACCATGTATAGCTACAAATTCCCTATGATAAGGATTATTATGCATATCTAAAATGTACCAATAAAATTAATTTATTAAAATAATTTTAAAAATAAAAAAGTCTTGTGGTAGAAAGTCGGAACATTACAAATAAGCTAGCAATGCATGTCCTTGTTCCAGAAAATCACCCCAGATACTAAGAAAGTATGTTTATCTATCACTATTGAATTACCACAGGAAGGTCAAATAAACCAGAGAAATATTATATTAATATCCTTTTTACAAATACACAGGAGAAAGTACAAATTAGAATTTGGTGTCACACTGGTTTTGTTTAGGTGACCTTGTGTTTTTTAAGACTCTCTTTAAAATGCTTGTTTACATCTGTATGACAACAGAAAAAAACATTCCTTTCTCAGAAATCTCTATAATTACAGATAGCTCAATTTTAATGTCGAAAGGTCATGTTCTACATTTATTGGCATTTTGTCAGTCCAAAGCTCCTTCTACACATTTGTAGTGGTTTGTTTGTGGTGGTTTGTTTGTTATAGTGGTTTTCTACTTCTCAGTATCTGTTTCTCATTTCTCTTGGTCAGCTCAGGCTGCTGGAACACTGCAGAATAAGTGACTTCGACAGCAGATACTTATTTCTTATAGTTCTAGAGGTTGGAGGTCCAAGATCAAGGTACCAGCCAACTAAGCTCCTCCTGAAGATCCTTTCCTAGTTTTTAGATGGATGCTCTCATGTGGTATTCCAGCATGGCAGAGGACGGGCTTCTCCTTTGTGACTCTTCTTACAAGGGTACTAATACCACCTTTTAGTCTCCATGCTCATGACCTAATCACCTCTCCAAAACACCACCTCCAATGCTATACCATCGCACTGGAAATCAGGGCTTCAACATATGAATGTTTGAGGACAAGAACAGTCCCAAGCAGGGCTCAATCAAAATAAAGTAAAACGGATAAAATATTCAGTGATCAACTTACAGAATCTGTCTTGTATATTTAATTAACTATGCACTTTAAAATCATGCATTATATAAATAACAGCATTTGTGATTTTCTTCCTTCTAAATTTCACCTGAAATTTATCCAATTCATTTTTAACACGTCTTCATTATTCATGGGCTTCTTAGATCTGTAGTCTGATCTTCCAGCCTACCTCACCTTCACTGTTTTCTGAGATACTTTCACAGGAAATTTAACTCCCGGCTACCTATTTGTGATATCGACAATGTAACTATTTGTCTCATTGCTTTTAAAATTGATCTTTAAGTGTCTCGTTTATGATAACATCCAATATTTCATGCAGCCAGGTGTAATAAGTAAATAGGTATTGCTGCTGGTCTTCTAACTTTTTAAATCCCATATTATCTTGTAGTCTCTATAATGATCACAAATTAGCGCTGTGGTTGTTATAAGCTGGTGAGTCTTCTTCCGAATCTGACTTAATAGTTACTAATAATTGAGAGAATTCATAGAGTGATTTGGGAGACACATAGAAGTACTCAAGAACCAGAAAAAATTAGAAATTTGAGGTATTTCTGAGGCAAATCTCAACTTAGATCCACACTCCATTCTATTTTTCCTTTCTCCATCCAGAACATAAATATGGGTTTTTCTCACCCTTGTCTTGCTTCCCTACTCAGCAAAAACAAAAACAAACACAACCCAAAAGACCACAATTAAAACTACCATATTTACTGGAGAACAGTTTCAGAGAAATAGAGAAAAAAAGAAACCCAGATTCGTAACTTACATTTCTTTCTTTTTTTTTTTTTTTTGCGGCACCGAGGATTGAACTCACAACCTCGCGCCTGCCAGGGCAGGCGCTTAAGGCACTGAGTCAAACTCCCGGCCCTGGTTTTTTGCGGCAGGGTCGCACTATGTAGCTCAGGCCGGCCTTGCGCTAGCGCTGTAGCCCAAGCCGGCCTCGAACTCACAACGCTCCGCCTACCTCAGCCTCCGGAGTGCTGGGATTAAAGGTGTGCGCCACCACGCCCGGCTCATAACTTACATTTCTGAATTCAAACTCTGACTTCGACTTGAAGACATCAAACTTTCCTGACTAAGGCTTTCACCTCCCCAAACCTCTGTCTCCCACCCAAAAACAGGAGGCTGAACCACAGAAACTCTAAGTTTCTTTGCAGAGAAAACAGATAATTATTATGACCCCGTTGCAACGAAAGTATTAAATAATATTACTTCTCAATTCTACAGCTGAATTAAACCAATAATCAAAGTTTTGCCTAATTCTCCCTGCCCCTTTGGATTTGATGATATAGATCAGGTGCTTAATCTGTACTTGTCTGAAAATTTTAGTCTCTCTAAACAATAAAATTAACCAAGCTGATTTTGAGG
This sequence comes from Dasyprocta punctata, assembly GCA_004363535.1. Classification (NCBI taxonomy): domain Eukaryota; kingdom Metazoa; phylum Chordata; class Mammalia; order Rodentia; family Dasyproctidae; genus Dasyprocta; species Dasyprocta punctata. The sequence goes on along the minus strand of RJWM01002048.1, from coordinate 129,339 downwards.
GTTTTTTTTTTTAAAAAATGGCTATTGAAGTCTTTCCGCATGCTAGTATTTCAGGGCCATTTCCATCACCTATTTTTCATGTTAGGCTAAGAAGAGTGAAATTTACTGATGTTTTCCTAACCCCCGCTCGCCTACTGTGCACAATAAATAGCTAAGCAGAACATTAGCAGAACATTTTCATTTCTAAGTCTACCAGTGAAGAATTCCCACCACCGTGACACAGAAGGACACATACTTTGAGACAATACATTTATTTAGTGGCAAGGAACGTCCTTCGACTAGAAAAAGAAATAACAATCATCTGCAGTACTTTAAATAGCAAACATCTGTTTTTCCCAATGTGCTTCACACACTGAATTTTCTGAGTAGTTGTGCAACAATCGTATTTCTGAGAGACATAATGAGGCTGTTTGAGGATGAGTTTTAAATGATCTCCCAAGCAAAGAGAAGAAAACTGCTCATGAACTGGGTAAGGATAATGAAGCCACATCCATGGGCTAACTAATACGAACAGATAAAAATTCTTTCAACAATTTGCAGTCATATCAAAAGTTCAATTAAACATTGCAAGCAAAGCAGACTGATATATAGAGTGACAAATGGGCCATAGACAAATGAAAACACAGCACTATGGTTTTACATCATGGCAACAAAATCCATGAAGCTACTACAGCAGTCTTTGCTTGGCTAAGCCGAACAGGAAAATTTTCAGCATCCTTGTAAGCATTACGCAGATGCAGGCATACATCATGAAGTAAGCTCAAGAGGCGTATATGCAAACACGTCTATGGGCAACAGCCTAACATGGAAGAGGCAGATTTATTTCAGCCATAGCAACCTCACTTGGATTAATGTTGCATTCACTGTATAAATATTTCTAAGTGACTTATTTGTTTCATTTTTTTACCCAAAATTCTTTTCCTGCTTTATGGTTTTAAAATATTGTCATAGAGGAGAAAAATATTTTAAATTAAATGTCAAAAAATAACTACAACAAAAGGAAATATGAACCTTGCAAACAGTGATAGTTAGTGGCCTCATTCTTTTCAGTCAAGCACATATTAGTTGAGTATTATACACGTACTTTATATTAGGAGATGAAAACTCAGAGAAAATCAAGGAACTTTATTGAGAGAGCTTTAAGCCAACAACAAACATTCAATATGGCCAGGATCACAAATAAGGTATGTACAATGAATCAAACACTTCCAGAACATAGACAAGAGAGTAACTGCTTGTGCCAGGAAGAGAAAGGATAAGAGTTAGTATACATGTAGAGTTGAACTCTATGCATGAGTAGAACTTAGAAATGGGTATGAAGGATGTCCTTTCTTCAAACTGTGTTAATAAGAATAACTTTTAAGGGACTGGGGATTTAGCTCAGCAGCATAATTGCCTGTCTGGCATGCATGAGGTCATGAGTTCCATCCCCAGTACAAAAAAAAAAAAAAAAAAGAAGAAGAAGAAAAATAACTTTTAAGACACTGAAACATGTATTCAAGATGATTCTTCAACCTCCTATGGTTGTCTCACATATACTGATGAATTGACTTCCTAGATGTGTTACTAGATTAAAAAGTATATTATGATGTGCTGCTATTTATATATAAAAAAACAAATATATATTACATATAGACACATGCACACACATAAACTAATATAGACTTTTAAAAGTATACATTTATGTGATAGGATACAAAAAGTATTGGTAATACTTGCTGTCTCTGAGACAGGATTCTGAGGAACTAGAGACTCTGTGTCCTTTCTGTTCAATTTGAATCATTGATTCCCATGCATATGTAATCAAATAAATGAATCGATTTCTTAAAACACAGTACTTTCTATGGCTGTTCCAACTGACAAGTAGCGCATTTCACACTGAACATTTTCAGGAATATAAAAAACAATCACTGAATGTTGAACTTACTACCTAAAGGAATTAACATTTAAGTCTCAGACCATAAGATTGTGGCCAAAGAATTTCTCACATTTCAGCACCCTCAAGTAACAAAAGTTAATTAGCAATATTGACAGAAAATACTGTCTCTCCTTCAGGATGCTGACACTGTGTCAACTCAATAACAAGACAATTAGTCAATATGACTGATCCAATGAAAGAACTGGGCCAGTTGCTTTCAGGACAGTACTCTACATGCTGAATTTAGACTCTTTGTGTTTATTCTTGCTGTTTTTTTCCTCATTTAGTATATTTTGCCTTTTTCTTGCAAAATATTCATCTTACCCGTATTTCCAGGTTCATATCTTAACACTTACCTGAGTTCTCGTCTATAAATGGAAATCCCATTGCTATAATCACTACCAAAGTTTAGCATTAACAATGCTCTAAGTTTTAAGTATGCCAGTTTTAACTCTCTAAATGAATCGTAAATGATACAAATGGCATTTAAGTTTATGAAAGCAGATACTGTCGATAGACACAAAATAGATCACAGAGTCAATAAACAGCACACCAACATAGCAGTGACCTAGTTTAGGGAAACCAAAAGTGTTCAATACATTCATGAATTCAGCATTCATACTGTGCACCACATGAGAGCAAGGACTTCCAGGAGGAGGGAGTTACCGTGAGTATGGAGCTGGAAGTCTTCCACAAAGTAGGAAATAGAGTTTCTCCCTCTTTTATTGACTGGGGTAAAATTAAATTTATGATAATGCCCATGAGTGAAAGAGTTTATGGGGTTGTAACTTTAACCCTCAAATCTAAAGGAAAAAAATAGCAATGACAACAAGAACAAACAAATAAACAACAGCAACAACAAAAAAGCAAAGGACTGGGGATTTAGCTTAGTGACTCGAATGCCTGCCTAGTAAGCACAAGGTCATGAGTTTGATTCCCAGTACAAAAGAAAAAGAAATCTCTTACTGCCATGAACAAACTTGTCTGATTCAAGAGAGACTTATGAAATATTAATACATGGACACTGAAAGAGGTGCTCAAAAGGAAAGAACAACTGGGATAGGGGAAAGGAGAAAAGGAAAAAGGGAAAAGATGATTTGTATATAGGTACACATATATATGCGTGTATGTTTATATATACAAGATGGATAATTATGCTACTAATCTTTGTAAGTGCATCAGAAAGAATAGTTTGTGCTCTCATTGTCTGATCATTTTTTTATGTCTAAATCTTGTAACCTGAACAACTACTTCTAAGATAACAATATGCAATATATTAACTAGTGCTAATTTCCTACTACTTTTTTGAAATTCTGTATCATTTCTATCTTTTGTTTTGTTTTTCAAGTTAAAACTTCCATTAAAAAAAAGAACAAAGGGAGAGCTTGGAGGATAAGCCACATGAAGAAAGGTGAAGTGGAAAGCAATGACAATAAATAAAAGTGTTGATGAATTGGAAAAAAAAATAGGTCCTTGTATGAAGCCATAAGCTCTGGTGTAAGATTTTTGGCTTTAAATTGTGAGCATATATTTGGTTTTCTTCCAATTTTCAGCATTGATTCTAAACTTTACCCATTTTTACTATGTGTGAAAGAAAGTATCCTGAGCAAGAAAAAAACAATAAATTACTAAAGATATGATTAACCGTTCTTAGGAATACATTTTTGCCAAAATGAAAGAATTGGTTCCTGAAGCATGTGCCCAATACACAAAGGGATTCTTTTGCTTTGTAAAAAACTCACAGTGATCTGAATTCCAAAGTCCAGAGTATGTAAAGTGCAGTCTATGCTTGTAAAGCATGAATCACAGTGACAATTTGATACATCTATAAATAGTTACTGAAGTCAAGATGACAATGTGATCTATACTGGGAAAGTTTAGTCTAATTTTGTCATATCCAGACATTAAAATTATACCACAGTGAGTATATTCACTTGGTTTTATAAAGCTACCAATGAAAATCTGTTTCTTCTCTCCTAGGCACTATGTGTGGAATTTGGAGATGCTCCTACCAAGTAAAAGGTAATGAAGGCCTGAATGACAGCTTAATGCACAAAACAGGACCGCTTGTCATGCTTCACTGACAGGTGCATAAACTGTACAGTAACCCCTAATTTAACCAACTAAGCAGGATAGTCATTTAAAAAAAACTAACGCTCCATTGCTTCTCAGCCTTTGGGCTAAGATCATGTGTACAAACTCATACAGGAGTTGTAAAAGATTTGAATTAAATACTTAGATGAAATCTGATGCACCTCTCCTCTCATTTTTCCTCACAGATCTAATTAAGAAAAACAACCTTGGCATCAAAACCCAGCACAGTTATTCCATTAAGAAAAGCAATTGCAGCGGTCTGTTCCTGGAGGAGCCGAGTTCTGCCGCCTCCGGATGGCTCTTGCTGCTCTTGGCTGCCCTGTGCTTCAGTTTACACTGAGTAGCCTGGCTCCCCCACCATAGTTCCGGCACAACTAGAAATCTCACAGGGGGACGCGCCGCTAGGGCTGTCCCTGGAGTCTTCGCTTCACATTCTGCAGCCCAGTCACACATCACTGCCATGCTTCGGAGCCCAAACGCTCTCTGCTGCCTCCCATCCCTGCTGGCTTCCAACTGAGGCCACCTACAGGTCTCCCCCTCCATCTGGACACAGACAATCTTCAAGGTTTAAATAGAGAAATAGGTTCTTCACCTCTTGTGCCAAAAGAACACACACATAAGTGTATATAATGATTGAGAGCTAATGAAGTCCATTCAATCACAAAACAGCCAGGCCCACAATCATTGAAAGAATATATGGTAATATATACGGAGTACCCACAAAAATGTATGCATCAGGAAAAGAAACACTTATATAAATATTTTAATACTGCATTTTTGAGACATTATAAGATTAATACAAGCTCTGGTCTCTACAGTTATAAGAGGTGCTCAAAGTGGTAGCCATTAGCTTCCAGACATTTACTAGCATGGCAAACTGCTGAAGTGTGTATACATTTCTTTTGGCAGGCTCCGTATATTCCTGTGATGCACGCATGTCTCTCTAACTCAGATATATGGTAGCAAAGATAAAACAGTGCTGTAGTTTGGTTCTAGAATGTTGCCTGTAGGTTCGTATGTTGAAGACTTGATCTGAGGCTGGGGGTGCTATCAGCAGGTGTTGGGAGTTTTAGGAGGTAGGACTTCCTTGGCAGAAGTAGGTAATTGGTGATATGCCCTTGAAGGCTATAGTGGGACCTCAAATCTTTCCTCCCTCCCTCAATCTCCACCATGTGCTCCCCAACATGGTGTTGTGCCTTATCACAGGCCCAAAAGCAATGTGGCCAAGAAACCATAGAGTGAAACCTCTGAAACCATGAGCCAAAATAAATCTTTGCTCCTCATATATTTTTTACAGCTACACAGGTAGCTTCTCCAAAAGCAGGGATACAGGTCCATTGTAATCACTGTAAAAGGTCGTATGTCGGTGTAACATAGGTCACTAAGGATACTACTGTCCAAAAGCAAATACCCACAGGGAAATGGCCATAAAGTGTGTCTATCTCTCCCACATCCTGAACCACCAATTCATCAGACAACTGTGTTCTGTGGCAACTATTACTGCTAAGATATTAGGTGGTAATATATCTCTACTTCATTCCCCAACAACTCCACCCCCGCCACGAGAAGACTCAAATCCACATCACTTCCTTCAGACCCCCCATGACATCACGTGATCTGCTCAGCTTAATTCCCAAGGTGCCTTTCATCTTAGTTCCTGTTCTAGCCCTTCTGGAGTATGATGGGATGTGCCACGCCCTTATGTTCTGTGACCCCCGTGGAAATTCCCTACCTAGGGTTCTCTCCTTGGAAGCACTTGATGCCCAGCTGTGGGGTTTGTGGCACAGAAAGCTTCTACCCTCCAGCCTCTTCAATGTCTTCCTCAACTCCAAGATAGGTTACAACTTCCCAAGACAACTGACCAACCAGGGACTGAGCAAGATGTGCTCATAAATGTGGGGCCATTTCAGGGGTACTCTAGGCCCTTGGAGGGGTAATACTTGCTCAGGCTCCCTGCGTGGTGGGCTGAAGTTCTGTGGCGCCATCAGAAGAGAACAAGTCGATGCCTCCCCCTGTAGAACCCTGCTTACTTCCCCTTCTTCTCACAAGTGCTAAGCCCTGAAGAAGAGTTTACACACCAAACTCCACACCAACAACTGCTTCCAGGGCACCGAGTCTGTAACATGAACCTCCAAGAGCCTCATTCACTTCTTCACTCTCATCTATCAAAATCTTCTCTTCTTCAAGGTCCGACTCACGTGATTCTTTCATGGAACCATTCCCCATCCTTCTAGTCGGGAATAATTATTCATTTTTGCTCATTTTACTTTGTATCCTTGAATTATACTTAACACCTCTATTTAGCAAGTGATTCATTTTTTAAATATTCAAGATGGTGGTTTTAAATGTAACTTTATTGAGAACATAGTATGTGTCTGATTCGATTCTGTCTGCCTCACCATGCACAATGGAGAAGAGTCACGGATGAAGGAATAACCTAATGCGTGATTTGGAATCCAGCCAAACTTCTTCTTTTTCTCTCTGTATAAAAACTGAAATGCAATCCAGCCGATATTTCACCTACACTATTTCATACACATTTTGCAGTCACATGTTACATCCAGCACCCAATTTCTGGAGTAACCAAGCAAACTTGTTCTGCACGGCACACACCTACCCTGTCTTTAAGCCACCACAATTTCTAATTAACTCTCCCAGTCAGATTTTAGTGTCCATGGCATCACTGAGATTGCTATTGATGAGGCCAAATGACTTTCATGTTGCTAAATCTAATGATCACTTCTCAATTTCTGTCCTGCTCAGCCTCTCAGAGCAGTCATCTCAGTGGGCCACTTTGTAAATACCTAAATGAATAAATAAGTAAAATGCAAAGCCCTCTTATAACCTTTCCTATTTTAGCTTTTACAACACTGCATTCTCCTGGTTTCTCCCCTAACCCACTGGGTGCTCCTTCTGTCTCCTTTGCTGGCTCTTTCACCCCTGCTCAGCCTCCAAGTGTTCTCAAATCCAGGCTTTTGTCCTTGAGCCCCTTCCTCACCTTCCAAAGTAAGTTTATCTGGATATTGGATTTATATTAATATTAACCATGTGAACGCCCCCTTAGCCAGAGTTTTGCTTTGCACAGTTTCAGTTACCTGTGGTAAACCATGATCTGAAATGAAATGAAATGAAATGAAATGAAATGAACTATGAAAAGTACCAGAAATAAACAACTTGTAAGTTTTAAATTACAGGCTAGCCTAAGTCGCATGATGAAATCACACAGAATCCTGCTACATCCCACCCAAGCTAAGAGTTACCCCTCTTTTCATCCTATCCACACTGTATATGCTACCCACCCATTAATTGCTGAGTGGCTGGTTCTGTTATCACATCAACTGTTGCAATAAACCAGTGCTTCCACTTGAAGAACCATTATTTATTTAACAGTGGTTCCAACATGCAAGATCAGTGGCCCTGGCCATTCAGGTATGCCAAAGAGAAACCAGAAAGTGCTTCCTTTAAGTGAAAAAGTTAAAAGTTTAAAAGGTATTCTGGAAAAAAACACAGGACCACAATCACATAACTTTTATTATAGTGCATTATTATAATTGTTCTAGTTTATTATTAGCTATTATTGTTAATATCTTACTACCACCTAATTTATAAGTAATGCCTGATCATAGGTATGTGTGCATAGTATATGTCTGTTTCAGGTGTCCAGTGGAGACCTTGGAACAGACTCCCTGCAGTTAAGCGGGAACCAGTGCTCGTGCTGATAACTCTGAGCTCTCGATTTTATACTTCACTGAGCTCCAGGCACATGCATAGTGTCATTATGAGGGGGCCTGTTTGGTATCTCAAACTGAACACAGCTTGATTCCTCCAACAACAAATGTGCTCCTCCCATAATATTTCCTTTTGTAGTATTGGGGGATCATTATTCACCCAATTGTTCAAGTCACAAACCTGATAATTATCTTTCTTTCTTTTACTTCCTCACATCTAATTCTGTGGATGGAAAGTGTCATTCTACCAACAGAACATACCTTGAACATTCTGGTTTCTCTATCTCTGCTACTACCACTCTATCCAACTGACTGGTTCCTCCACTCAGATGACTGAAAAAGTTTCCTCTTGATCTCCCTGCTCCTGCTGTGGGGCTCCTAAGAGCCATTCTCCACGCATCAGTCAGAATGAATTCGAAAAGGATACCTTGCACGAACTCAAACTGCTGCAAAAACTTTACAACAGCTTTTCTTGTCCACTTACTGTAACAAGGTTTGCTCCCAGCTCATCTGCTAGCCACCCACTTCCCACGCCCTACCCACCATGGTGCACAAACACTGACTTCCTTTCTTCTCCCCCAATACTAAAATTGCTCCTGCCTTTAAGACTAGGTTCTGCTTCTGCTACTGACATCTTATGTCCTCAGTCTCTGCATGGCTGGCTGCTCTTTACCACTGACGTCTCATTTCAATTATCAACAGAGAAAAGTCTTCTCTGACTGTCAAAGCTAAATGAATGTTCCCTGTCCCACTGTTAGGCATGATCACAGCACCCTGTCTTACTTTCTTCTTTGTTCTTACGTTCATTTCTCAAATGCCTACACTGTGTCTTCTCCCTTCCAAGAGAGCAGGAACTCGGTCTGTTGTGCTTGTCAGTGTATCTCTGATACCTAGTAGAGCCTGTGCTCATAGCAAAAGTTCAATAAATATTTAGAATACATGAAAATTAAATCTTTGGAATAGCAGCCAACCCTTTGGCCCCTCTGTTCATTTGACCATCACTGGCCTTCCCACATTAAGCAATGTAGTCTTGCCAGTTGTCTTTCTTTAATCATTTTTTAGATCCTTGAGGACAAGGACATCCTATATCTTATTATTGCTAAATAGCATAGCTCTTATCTAAAGTACACTGTATGTGTTAATTTAAGAAATAAAGGTCAATGACAATGAGGAGGAAATAATGGGATATGAGCCCACATGTAAACACAAACATGGCACTGAAAAGAGGCTAAATAATTTCTTTAGCACTTTGACATTTGAGAAAAAGCAGTCACCATATATAAGTGAAGCCTCACTTATGGGTTTGAATACTAAGACTTGAAAACCCTTATCTAAAGCTCTTACTAAAGGGCCAGGGATTTAGCTCAGCAGCTCAAGTGCTTGCCTGGTAAGCACAAGGTCATGAATTCGATCACTGGCACCAAAAAATAAATAACTAAACAAGTAAAATAAATAAAACTCTTGCTAAGACCCTCCCCAACCCCTACACCATTATTTAGTGCTTTCGTTGTGATATAGTAGTTAAAATTCCTAAATAAGATACTCGGCTAATAGGAAAACACTAACAGAATTTTCTGAGCTATTTGAATTATTCCTATATACCTCAGACTGCTTTTCATTAAACTAATTTCTGCAACGTGTTCTCAGGGAGCATGACCGTGTATGTGTGTGGGTCCAAGTATGTTTCGTCAAGACAGATCAAAGGTTTGCAGGACCTTGTACAAAAAACGTTAGCTTATTCTGTTTACTGTTAGCTTTTTATGTCAGGACAAAGTCATTAAAATGTAATGAATATTTTTTGACCTGTGATCTAAGTCTAGGAAAGTAAGGTCCAAGTTGCTAGAGTTTGCACCCTGCAATAAAGCTATATATCACCATCTCAGGATGTGGAGGCAGAGTTTATTTAGCTTTTTGTTGTGTTTTTAAATAGACAAACTTTCCTGAAAGAGGATACAAATTAATAGAACCCTGACATTTTGATGACAAAGAATATGAAGACATTTTTCAAAAAAAGCATGCAAATTGCATTATATATATATATATGTATTTTATATATATATGTATATATATCTATATATCTATATATATATATATATATATATATATATATATGTATATATATATCTCCACAGTGCTCAATGCTAATCATTAGGGGAATGCAAACTAAAACCACAATGAGATGTGATCTCACACCTATCAGATAGTTATTATCACAATGACAAAAGATGACAAGTATTACAAAGATATGGAGAAAGGGAGCTCTGTCCTCTGTTGGTAGGAATGTAAATTAGCACATGCATCCATTAGCGAAAACTCTATAGTGGTTCCTCAAACAATTAAGAGCAGAGTTATTATATGGCCCATGAATCCCACTTCTGAGTATTCACCCAAAAGATTTGAAGTCAGTTTGTGGAAAAGCCGTCTCTATCCCAATGTTTACTGCAGCGCTATTTGCAATAGCCAAGTTGCATGATTAAACTAAGGGTCCATCAGCAGCTGAGTGAATTAAAAAGCAGTATTTATGCACGCGAGAATACTATTCAGCTTTTAAAAGGGAGGAAATTTTGTTATTTTCTACAACATGGATAGAATCAGAGAATATTACGTTATGTTAAACAAGCTGGGTACAAAAGACAAATCTGCATGTTCTAATTTACATGTGGAACCTAAAATAAACTCCCAGAACTTGAGTAGAATGATAATTTATAAGACTGATGGTAGGGGAAATGAGAAAAAAAGGCTATTTCTTAGATTTATTGCAAAATGTGGTAAATGCAATTAGTAACAGATTATTGTATATTTCAAAATTGCTAAGAGTAAATTCTAATGTTCACACCACAAAAATGTTGAATATTTGCAACAGTGGAGACGTTACCTAGCTTCATTTAATTACTCTACATTGTACACATAACTCGCAGCATCACTTTATACCCCATTAGTAAATACAACTATGAGTTGTCAATTCATAACACGTTTTAAAAAGAAGCTTCAAATTTGCATAGCAGGGAATACACAATCCCATTACTTGCTGACAGAATGCAATCTGAGAAGTCAATGCACTAACCAATGACATACTGAAAAAAAGAAACGAAGCTGAGCCAGCCCTCATTGCTTATCCCTCATTATGTACTGAGTGCAGACCTCTGTCCTCCAAGAGAAATTTTCAACCCAGTGACAAGACATATGTTCACAAAAACTGAAGCGTAATCACAAGCAGCATATGCTGTGCACCAAAGGTGTGGACCACAGCACAAACTGCAGGATTTCAAAGTAACAAAGGGACACTTAGATCAGAGAAGTAAGAAAGAAGACAACCACTGTATGAGAGTTGCTTCCCCAAAACACAGGACGAGGGAAAGTAACATTTCTTCCTGTGATTTAAACTCTGAAATCAACACATAATTAAAGCAGCGATGAACATAATGACTCACAGAGACTATGAGGCTCCAAGTCTAGCAAATCTTGATCATAAAATGATTTATCAAAGGATCTGAAGTGTAGTACAAGTGGTCAAACAGCTTTGCACCTCCAAGCACTCTCCAGGTTAGGGCACCAGGTCAGTTTGGTGTGAGGATCCTGCTCTGTGGACCACAGGTTAGCAGAACCTAGTGCCATTAGACATTCCACGCACATGGTCCCCTTTGTTCTGACAAAACACTCATCGAGCAACCTTTGGATAGTTCAGTTTCTCGTGCAGCGTGCCTAAAGTGAACAATGTGCTGGTCAGGTCAACACAAACATTAGGTCTGCTCAGCAATTAAATTTCTGCATGCAAATGACTGCAGTGACACTCTGATTTTATACATCAGTCTCTGGTGAGCTTTGTTAGTGCCACTCATCATCCCTGAGTAGCAATAATTACAGGGCACTGACAAAATACATTTTTAGATCCCCCAGAAATGTACATGACTGATAGGTAGTTTGGCTTAACAGCAAATACATTCAAGGGTTAGAGAGCTGAAAGAGGAAGGGAAGGAGGGAAAGAGAGAGAGAGATTAAAAGACATGTACCAATGAAATCTGTAAAGCTTTGAATGTCACACCAAGGGATTTGAAAGTAATTCTCCAGCAGTGAGAATGCATTGGTGAAGTTAGGATGAGGAAAATGACATAATCAAAACTGTGACAGATGCACTACATAAAGCTCTACTTAGTGGAGCTCATAGATTCATTGAGGAGGCAGCTAAGGGAACAACAAATTACAACCCAGTGCACAGACCATTCTGGGAGCCCAAAGGAAGGGTACCTGAAGTTCACTCCAGGGGTCAACAGGAAATACTGCTCAGAAAAAGAATTTACTTTTTTTACCATTGGTCTTAAAAATGTTTTTTCAAAAATTTCCCTTCAAACACTTTATTTAGTTAAATATATAAATATTTCAGAGGGTTTTGAAGTATATTTCAAAGTCTGCCAGATAGTTCCACCTAAATGTACCATAGGCATCCCAAACTCAACACTTCAAAACCTGAACTCAAGAGTTTATTTGCCCTTTAGACACATTCCACTTCTTTCTCATGTGTTCCCTACCTTAGTGAATATAGCCACAGTTATCTGTTACGCATAGTTTGCTAGTTTTTCTCTTCTACCTGCAACATACAGTCAGCCTTGCACCCTGATAAAATTTGCCTTACTATTAGCATTTAGCCTTCTCCTATCCCAGGGGCAATGCCTTAGTCCAGGTTTTAATGATTTCTCATCTTAGTCACTGGACTAGTCTTCTAAGTGGTCCTTTGCCTGTATTTTAATCAACCTCTGCTTTCTCCAGTCTATCTTCAATTTCATGCATAGGATAGTAGTCCATTCATTTGTTTAACAAATAGATATCATGTGTCATGAGCTTTTCGAAGCCCATGGGATACACTGGTGAATAAAACAAGGTGCTTGCTTCTCATGGATCTTATATTCTAGATAAGACACTAATCTTATAAACAAAGAAACAAAGTGAGTTTCAGTATGGTAAATACTATAAAGTAAATACAATTAAATGATGTAATAGAGAGTAAATGGCAAACTGGCTTGTCATGAAGTGCTCTTGACCACATACCCAGTTAAGAATTTGTTGATAAGAAAGAATCCCCATGCAAAGGTCTGGGCTAGAGCATTTTTGGAAATCCCTAAAACAATGCAAGATTAGAATGTTCAAGAAACAGTAGGAAAGAGAGTAAGAGAAACAGTGGTAGGGAACGAGATCAGTGAGTCAGGCTGAGGGCACTCATGTGGGACACAAGGAATCTAACTGTGACAGGAAGCTGCATAAGTAGAAGAGTGGCATTTGTGTGTGGAGAATAGAGTCTAGAAAATCAGGAGGTAAAGAAAGGAGACCATTCTAGAGTCCGTTGCAATAGGACAGGGTCACAACCAAGGGTGATAGAAGCAGAAGGCTGGGGAACATATTTTGAAACTAAGCCAATAAGACTTGCTGGTGAAATAAATATAGGATATGAGACGAGAAGGAGGGAAAGGAAGGAGAGGAAAAGGGGAAGAATGGAAAAGGGGGAGGAGAGGAAGAGGAGATATGATCAAGCGTCTGGTCTGAACAAACCATGATGGATACTGAAGTTATTTTTCTGAGATTTGAAAAAGACTGGGAGGAGCTGTGAGAGCTTTGGCAAGGGAGTAGAAATCAAGAGTTCTGTTGACCAAATTAAGTTTGCACAACTATTATTAACCTAAGTAGATATGGCAAAGAGTTGAATACAGAAATATGAGTTTGTCCATAGAAAGATCATGGCGGTTACTAACATACAGAAAAGGCTTAGTCACTGGCCTTGATGAGATCATGTAAAAGTAGACAGGATAAGAATGAGGGTCAGATCCCGTTGAAGAGTTAGATCTTTTTAATGTAGAGAGCCTGCGAGGTTGAGGAACCAGGAAAGGAGACTGGAAAGAAGAGGTCAATGGTAGGAAAGAAGCTGCAGGAGAATTTGATGTCAAAGAAGCCGAGAGAAAAGAAGGATCACAACAGGAGAGGCTGGTCGCTGTGTCAGAGGCTGCTGCAAGCTGGAAGGCACTGGAGACCTTCTGGGGTGAATCTGGAGGAAGTGGTGGAGAATACGTCTCCAACCGAGAGAAACGAGGGGAGAAAGGAAAAACAGCCAATAAAGATAACCAAGATCTAACCAAGCAACTCCCCTGACTGAGGGGAGTCGGGTGCTCACCATTTATTTCATGTTGTTTAAAATAAAGCCCACACTGCTCACCTGAGGATAAAATGCTTGTCACTATCTGGCTTTTGCTACACATGTGCATAATTTTGTCACCCAAGACAACCATTCTGCTCACTATTAGGAGTGCTGACAATACTAACAGGAATCATAGTGAGTCTCTTCCTTCCCGCACCTGGCTCTCTCTGGGTTATCCTGTGCCATTTCCTACAGGAAGGAAAACTACAGGTCTTTCACTGCCATTCAAGAGTCATCATCTCAGATGGGCTGCACCTCCCTGCTACACGACTGCCTCTCTCTTTATGGTCTCCAATGCACCCTGCACAGCTGTGCCATGTTTACCTCACTACATAGCAGTCTTTGATTCCAACACTTTTCCTCCCCAAACACATACGCAAAACAAAGAGGAGTAATGTCAAACCTTTGGATTACTTGTGCAAGGTCCATGTTCTTAGTGCCCAGCAAGGCACTTGAAGCTAGGACAAAATACTGATACCCCCAGTTTAAAGGAAGAGGGGCTTATTTGGGCTCAAATTTTCAGTCTGTGGTTGACTGGCTCCAAGGCGGAGACAGGATGGCAGAGAGCACAGCAGAGGAAAAGCTGCTCATTTTATGGTGTCCAGGAAGCAGACAGCAAAGGGACAAGCCATGGAGCAAGACACCCCTGGTGACCCACCTCCTCCAACCAGCCTCCATCTGCTACCAGCAAGTCAGCTGTGTCGCCCCCAGAATCCAATCACAGCCACAAGCCCGTGAGTACATTGGGCCTTTGAGGGAGACTCTCCTTCTAAAACATAACAGTTTCTTACTTAAAAATTCTTCAGTAGGCAGGATTCACAGAGTCAAGTACTAAACACATAGATGTCGTATGGCTTCGGTGACTTTTCCCAGTCTCCCCTCTCCAGTATCATTTTTCTCCCCTCATTCCTGATACCCACACCCCTCATCATAGACCCAGGCACACTCAGTGTCCTGCTCACACCAGAACACTTCTGGTACAAGTGTGCTTGGGCCTCTCCACTCTGCTGTGTGCTGCTGATCTTTCAGGAATGTCTTGGAGCACAAGCTCAGAGGCCACCTCTGCTAGGAAGCTTCCTAGATTTCCCTTTTCCCTCCTATACACACTCTCATTTCCAGAGCCTCTGTCACCAGCTCCACTAACTGCCTGACCACGTCCACCCCTTTATTATCTTCCTCTCCTACTAAATTGCAAGTGTGTTAGGCAGGAACTTAGCTTAGTTTGTCTTTTTATTCTGAGAATCTAGCATGGTGCCTGGCACATAAGAAGGACATAGACCAAAATATCTTTCTTTAAATCCCCTAATACACAGTGCTTAGGAAATTTAGAGATTGAGGAATTTCATGATCAGGAATCATTAGTAGGTAGTGACATTTTAACATGTAAAAATAGAAAAAAAGAATAGTTTCCCATATGAGAAACAAATGGGACAGGCTAGGAGTATTCAAGAAGTGTGCTAGTCTATATTTTCCTGTGGTAAAAGAGAAACAGTGATAAATAATTGATAACATTACACCATTTGCTCCATTCTGAATGAGTATAAATGCCACACTGGGGCACTTCAATTCACATTTCCACTCTGAAGGGTTAGCCATTCGAGGCAATTACATATTTTTATTTTCTTCCATGTTTTGACACTTTTAAAATTCTCAAAGGAAGCGCTACAGATACCGGTTTTTCATTTCAAACTTTTTCAAATCAAAATGGTTTGTAACCTCTTCAGACGCTTTTACATGAGACTTGCACTTTTTTCTTGAACTTTGTGTGCTTTGCTTGTCATCCCTTTTCCTCACACTTCCCTATAGATATGAACCCTACTTTTCTAAGTCCCTTTTACAGGGACAAGAAGCATACCAGCTACCTCAAAGAGAAGCAAGCATGAGAACTGCATAAATCCAGGAGACAGCACTGTATAATCACAATAATTTGAGATGTCTAATTAAGAACATCAATTAGAATTCCAAAGAAAAAGTGGGGAGACTCAGCAGCGCTTAACTCTTAGCCTGAAGCTGAACTCATTTGCCCTTTGGCGTTAAAACCTTCATCACAGTGTCATAGAATCTCAAGACTGGAGAAGACTAGAGGTCATTTAGTTCCTCTTCTTTCCGTGAACGAATCCCTCTACAATATTCCTAATAAAGTTCTCCACTTTCTCCTTGAACCTTTTCATGACAGTGAACATACCACTGTTCAATGCTACAGATAAAAATAAATGCGTCCTATTGAATTTTAGATAGCTTTACCACCTTGTATAATAAGTTATTTTCAGTATGGTGAACCCTGCCCATTTCACTAGTACAACTGATGTGTTCTTCATCTATGTTGTGTATAAAGGGGAAAAGGCACCTGTGTAACATGAAAAGCTTTCATTTCTATTTATCGACCTACCCACATTGCCTTTTTTCCAAAAAGGATCTTGAAATGACTCAAAGCACCTGGATGCAATAGAATTATTAAAATAGAAATTCAAAGTCCTGACTCAGACTAAAACAGTTGCTGGCACTGAAATTAAATGTAGCAATGGGCTTTCTACAAGTCAGTACAAAAAAAAGAAGAAGAAGAAAGAGAAAAGAAAAGGAAGAGTGGATTATACAATTCTCCTTATCTAATAGAAAAAAGCACACCAATTTCCCTCTAAATGAAAATTTTTCTCAATTCTAAATTACAAGAGGAATTGCTCATGTATCATTTTATAAAAGACCTTTGATTTCTTCATTTTCTCTGCACATTAATTTCCACCCTCTAGTGTACTGCCAAGAAGTGTGTTGAGTAACACTTTCCCTTGTACAATATCAATTCAACACTAATCAATCTTTTATTTTGCTTTATGTTATTTTTTCTGTTGAGAATAGAAGATAAAGCATGAGGCCTGGAGACCTACTTTTTCAAAAGTTGCTGGGAAAGCCCTTAAACTATCAATACCACGTTTTTGTCAATATTATGGTGCAATAGCTCCACACACCTAATTTGTAGTAGGTGGGAACAAAGGAGACACTGAAGTGCAGCCGTGAAATGTGTCCCTGTGAATTGAGAGAGGGTGAAGAGAGAAGGGGACACCAGCGAGAGGGCAGAGAGACCTGGAGGGCTCTGCTTGCATAGCTGATAAGGCCTTGGTTCTCAGAAGCATGGCCCAAGGTGTAATTAAAGCTGACCCTGCTGCAAGAGGCAATGCAAAGAATTGGGGATTCTCAATTGTTTTTAATTAATTTTTAACATAGGGTCTGGAACATGCTAGGTAAATGCTCTGCCATTAAACTACAATCCCAGCCTCTCTCATTTGTTCTTTAAAAGCTCCAATTTTGTCCTACCGAGAGTATGATACACCCCACTGCTTAAAAAAGTCTACAGTGGCTTCATGTTAGCTGTGCCCTGCTCTTTAATACTTTCTCTGCTTTTGGAATGAAGGATGGGAAAGATAACTCCACAGAAAAACCAATACACATTTGAAGACTTTGTGGTGCTTAGGATATCCCAAAAGACCATCATACTTGACTCACAGCATCAAATCCTTCTCTTCCCAGAGGTTTTCTTAGTCGTTCAGAATGTACCTGGACTGCCGGTTGCATCGTTAAACACAGTCATGAGTCATGTAACAATGGGCATATGTCCTGAGAAATGTATCACGAGATTTCATCACTAGGTAAAAGTCATGGAGTGTATTTCACAAACGTAGGTGATATAACCAATGATTTGCATGGGTCATGTGTGTATGAATATTGCTCATGTTTACAAACATGTATATGGTATGTTATTGAAGTGAACACTGTAGGCAACTGTAATTCAATAATATTTGTGTAACTGAATATACTTAAATAGCTTTGTTTATACTAGCATCACTACAAATATGAGTAATGTGTTGTTCTAGGACATTGTGATGTCTGTGACATCACTGGTGACAAGAACTTTTCACCTATGCTATCATCTTAGGGGACCACTATTGTATATGTGGTCCATTGTTGACCAAAATGTTGTTATACAGCAGAGGATGGTAAACTGAAGACAGGGAGATCGCTTTCTTTCCTACATAGCACCAGCCGGTCTTAACCTTCTGTCTTCCCTAGAGCTAGGAAAACTGCACTAGGAGTGTCGATTTCCTGTGTCCAAATGTGGCAGCTTGTTTATTATAATTATTATTACGGGTGAATTTCAATTATATCTAGTAGTCCCTTGAGGCTGGCAGGCTATATTAAATATTCACAAATTAGTTATGTGAAGTGATTGCTATTACAGTAAAAGAAACCACCACATTGAATGAGGCTGTTCAGACACCAGACAACAAAATGTGTTCACAGGGTCACTGTGGTGAGAATGAGGCTTCAGATTCATTCTAAAGAAGGCACCTTTGTTCTAAATGTACCTGTGAGTGGACCTAAACAAAATGACTCAGCTTCTCACAGAATTACAATAAGCTGACTACACACCCATTTAAGCTGGCATCTCGTAGGGATGTAACAGTCACTGCTCATGTACATACTGATGACTGGCAAGGGCAAATGAGCATGCAGGTCATTATTTCCCATCACAGTTTATTATGACACACAACTGCCAACAATCAAAGTCAATGCTAAGCAACAGCCAGCTACCAACAGCATAATCATCTCTTACACTCAGCAGTTCCACCCCACCACCCACTTTTGGATGAGCAGGAGGCCCGAGAGTGGAAGGTAAAATAAATAAGAGGAGAACTATGAAGTATTTGCTAATTTTTACATGCTGTATGATTTTGGAGCAGGGAAAGCACAAGCTGGGATAACTATATTTCCCTAGAGCATTTTAAAGTATCCTAAAGTGTGCATGCTGCATTGGTGAAAGATTGGTGTCTAGGAAAGCGCTCTGCGTTTGGGGGCCGAATGGCACCCATACCTGGCCTGGAAGAAGTTGGCATAGCAACTCTGCGTCTGCAGCAGTGAATCACACAGTAAGCAGGTGCCTAGAACAAGTACTTGACTGGGTTTGCTGCTCCACAGTGATTAAACCTCATAAAGAATATTTTTTTGGCTGCTTCTTTTGAGAAATACAAATTCCCAGAGCTTAAAGCAGTTCATTTACTGAACAGGGGAGCGCATTCATGATTCATGGAAAGATTTATTCTCAGTCCTTTCCCTGTGAAACGAGGTGACATTTAGACAGAAATAAGTCATATCCGCTTTACAGTAGGCACAATTCTTCATTGACTGGAAAATGGTAACCACAAAATAAGCTTTATGTGTTTCAAAAAAAATAGACATTTTAAGAATTGCTTACCTGTTGGCAACAGGGCCCTTAAAATCTGGGTCATATGTCCTTGATTCACCTGCATTTAAAACAAAGACTTCTTTAAGCACATAAGTCAGTGAAATAGCAAATAAATAAATGTAAAATATTTTTTTTAAAAAAATCTACATCTTGGCTAGTCCACCTTTTGCTGCAATACTGAATTTCTTTTTTGGCCTCTCGAAATACCAAGTGTATCTTGGTTGCAGCTACCAATCTCTTTTTTCTTTTTTGAATTAGAAGCAAGACTGGGAAGAGAGACTAAGGACCATATTTTACACACCCCGTGAACCAATCTCCCCACTGTACTGAGTACCATCATGGGAGAGTACACCCAGAGTAGCAAAACCTGAAGCCCTTCTGATTTGCAAAACCATTCTACCATCTTCCATCATCTAGTGTTGCTGAGAAGGTGTGAGGTGCATATTATAATGTGGGATACCCATTTATCTCAGCTCCCCCTTTCCTCTCATTAATCAGTAGGTTAAGTTTTTCTTCAAGACTTTCAAATACTAGTCACTGCTTCTCTCTGCCATACTGGCTGAATGATTTATAAAAATTATTGTAGTGTATGAATGTTATCTTTATTGATGTTTTACATCTACTGGAAGACTTCATGCCATTTTGGAAGATGCCTAGTCATTCACTGTTGCATTGTGATTGTGGTGTATCACCTTCCCCCTTTGCAGTATAAAGTACCTACAGAATGGCTTTTTTCTCCTCAACTATATGGCAAATAACCCTAACAAGTACTATCGAGTCATTCTTAGCCAAAGGTCTGCATCTGTAATTCCCAACTCCCTAGCATTCCCACATCTCTGTCCAGGGATTTGTCCTGAGTTAAGGACAAAATTTTAAAAAGGGTTAAAAAGAAAAAAACTCTGTGTGTTAGTAACCTGATCTGCCCAGGCTGGGAAATTGAAACCAGAGAACTCAAGGTTTCTTCAGCGTAAATACACTCAGGACAAAACAGCAGTGAACATGGGACAGAATTGCAGTGGAAATTCATGAGCCAATCAGTCAGCAAATATTCATAAAGTCCCTATTACACTCTAGGAGCAGTGAGGAGACACAGAAGACATATGAAGTATGGTTTCTATTTCAGGGACCTTATAATTGGTCAGCAAGATTGACTTAGTCATTTATTCAACAACCGTTTCTTGAGATTCTATACACAACAGGATGTGTGTAGCAATGTGTGAACAATGAATACGCCACATAGAACAGTTAATAAAGTAACAGGTGGTAAGGTGCTATGGTTTGAATGTGTGTGTGCCTCCAAAATTCATGCTGATGACCCCAATGTGGAACCATTGTGAAATGAGGCGGGCTGGAATGTGATTAGGTTGTGAGGGCTTCACCCACTGGAAGTCATGTCCAAGTGAAAGAGGTCTCAGAGGGCCACCTGGCCCCAGGAAAATCATCTCTTTCCACCTTTTTGGCTCCCTTCTACCATGTGAAGACACCACAAGGAAGCACTGTTTCGGAAGCAGAGAGCAGTTCATTTCCAGACAACCGCATCTGCTCCTGTCCTGGTCTTGGACTTCCCATCCTCCAGAACTTTCAGAAATTAACTTCATCCACCCAGCCTAAGGTATTTTGTTATAATGAGAGGAACAGGCAAAGATGTGGTAATCATATTTAGTGTTATAAAAATTCCGTGAAAGGAAATTTCATTAAGAACTTGGCCATTCAAGAGAACTTCACTCAAGAAGTGAAGTTCTTTGTTGTTGTTTTTTGAGTTTGTTTGTTTGTTTGTTTGTTTTTTGGTTTTGGTGGTTTTTTGGTTTTGAACCCATGCCTTCTTATTAAGCTAATCCCTAGCTCATTTACTTTTATTTTGAGACAGGATCTTTCAAAGTAACTAAATTGCCCAGACTGAGCTCAAACTTGTGAACCTCATGCTTCAGCCTCACGGAGTTCTTGGTTTAGAAATGTCCTCAGCCACACTTGGCTTAGAAGTGAGATTTCTGTGTGTGGAAGACTTCAACAAAGCAAAAAGGAAAGCAGAAATGGTGGTAAAACTAAAAGTCCCTTATATTAATTGTAACTATTTATTGACTACCTCTTGCGTGCTTTGCATTGAAAAAGCCACCACTTAGGGTCTGAAAATTAGTGAAGTGCACTGGCTTCAACAAGTCAACAAAGAAAAAGGAGAAAAGCACACAAATAACTGTAACACAGGGCAGAATATGGTCTGGTAAAAGAGGTACAGAGACAGTGTTCTGAGGAAGGAAAGGTCATATTCTATTAAAGAGATCAGAAAGGAGGGGTTCATAGAGCCACGATATTTTTAGATTGGAGAAGTTTGGATCTGTAGAGATGAATGAAGTCCCAGGGGCAGGGATGAATAGCATGTTTGGAGGTGGGGGATGACAAACTAAAGCTTACTACACAGTATGAGGCCAGATTACATAAAGGCTAAAAGACCAGGGATGAAATGTTTTTCACACATCATAGGCAACAGGGAGTCATGGAAGGCTTTACAACAAACTAATGACATAGTAGAATCAGTGTTTAAGAAAGAGCAGTTTAGCAACAGTCTCCAGGTTGTACTACAATGAGCAAAGCCACAGAGCATTACTAGGAATCTACTGTGGTAATAGAAGTGTGAGGTAGTGCGAGCCACTGTGCAAGTCGTGATGGAAGTCATGGAAAGAGTATGGGACGATGGAGGGTTACCAAGAGCACCAGTGTGGCTCGGGACTTGGGAGGAAGGACCCTGGAGAGTGAGTGACTGGCTCCTCACTGCTGCTTGCTAGCAGTGACCCTAAAGTTTACTGCACCTTTGAAGTCTTGGTTTCTATATTTGAAAATGAGAACAAAAATAGCATCTATCCCATAAAGTTGCTAGAAGGATCAAATTGATTAATACTCATAAAAGTACTTATAATAGACTCTGGCACTTAGCCCCCTAAAATGGTTATTATTAGTCCCATGCTCACAATTATATGAAAAAGACAAAAAGTATCTGCTGACTGTTAAGATTTAGAATGTGAAAGAGAAGCCAGAAATGGCTTCAAATCAAGTGACCCACATCTGGAAATTGTAATTCTCATTGCTTCCTGGTTTCTGACCTAAATTGAAAGAAAGGTTAACGTGATTAAATTCAGAACATTGGTGAGTGGAAGAATTTGTAAAGAAATTTAGCTTGGGTTCTTTTGAATCTCAGTGTTCAGCATTCAGTAGGTGTAAAAAGGAACTGGACTCTAGAGACGGAATCGAGTCTTGAAATTTTTGGAAGTCACAAAATTTATAACATGAAAAGAAATAAACTTCACAAAGAATATCAGGTTCAGTCAGGTATAGCATGATGCTACACAGTGACTAAAATAATAATAATACTTAGCACGTTTTTATTTATTTTTATTTATTTATTTTTATTTTGTTTTGTTTTGTTTTTGGTGCTGGAAATTGAACTCATGACCTTACCCTTGCCAGGAAAGAGCTGAGCTATATTCCTGGCCCAATTAACATGTTTTTAACCTCAGACGATAAGCATTATACTAAATGCTTTATACACATCGTTTTACTTAGTCAAAATGATATTATATTGATAGGAAATTATTATTAGTTTTACTTTACAGATATAAGAAGTGAGACAGAGAAGTCAAGAAATATGTCCATGGTTACACAGTTGTTAAATGATCTACCTGGAATCCACACATTGCCCAGTTAGTCCTATGGTCATGCCCTGCAATTGAAGCCAATTAATCCCATTGAATTCAATTACTCCCGTGGCCATGCCTTGCATGCAGCACCAGCCCCAGAGGGAGTTGTGTAAAATGTTTATGGCCTGAGACAGTGGGCCTGAACTCAGTGCCAATTTGTCTGATGCATTTCCAGCTTCCGTTATCTGACTGCTTGTCTGACTCTACCTCTCTACACAGATAAGTGCAAGACGTGTAAATCTTTATCTGGGAACTGACCCCTCTGTACCCTCCAACCACAGGGATGTGTCTTTAGCAGTCATGCTTCTCTCTTGGGTCTATTCTATGGCTGTGGACAATTGGATCTGGTTGGAACACTGGGCCAAAACTGGGCTACTCACATTCTTCATCCTAGGAACTTTGAATCAGAATAGACAAAAAGTGGGATCGTTAATCCTGGTATGCAATTTCTTTGGATTAGGAAGCAAGTAGCAGATTATCAGAGAAAGATGAAAGGTTTTACTCTGAAATCATGAGCAAGACGAGGGTTTCCACTCTCATAATTCCTGCTCAATATAGTTCTTAAAACTTTTCTCAGAGGAATCAAGCAAGAGAAAAATAAACAGAATACATACAGGACAGGATTGAATTATCCTTATTTATAAACTATGCAATCCTTTACATAGAAAACCCAAAAATCTCTACTAGAAGACTCCTAGAACTAACAAATGAATTTAGCAAAATAGTAGGAGACCAAACACACAAAATCAGTAGCTTTCCTATACACCAATAACCAACCCACCAAGAAAGAAACTAAGAAAATGATCCCATTCACAATAGCTTCAAAAAATTACACACTTATAAATTAACCTAACTGGGGAAGTAAGAGACCTCTATGATAACAACGCATATTTTGAAAAACAAAGAAGATCAAAGAAGACATCAGAAAATGGAAAGATATTCCCCTCTTCCTGGATAGGTAGAACCAATATTGTTAAAACAGCCAACAGCATTTTTCACAGAACTAGGAAAAACAATTCCAATATTTATATAGCATGAGAAGAAACCTAGAACAGTAAAACCAATATCAAGCAACAAGAACAAACCAAGAGGCATCACAATCCTGGATTTTGAATTATACTACAAAGCTATAGTGATAAAAAGAGCATTCTACTGGCACAAAAGCACACATGGAAGTCAAATGGAACAGAAGAGAGAATGCAGAAACAAACCCAGGCACATTTAGTTATTTGGTCTTGGACAAAAGGACCAGATAAATGTGTTGGAGAAAAGATAGCCTCACTGGCAAATGAATCTGGGAAACTAGTTATGCACATGCAGGAGAATACACGTAGGCCCATATCTCTCCCTGTAATAAAGCAAAATCAGAATGGATCAAAGACCTAGGTATTAAAATAGACACACTGAATCTTCTGGAAGACAAAATTGGTAAAACTCTTGAAGACATAGGTATAGGCAAGGACTTTCTGAGCAGGACACCAGTTGCACAGGAAAGAACATCAAGAATCAACAAATGGTGAGTTTGAGGCTGGCTTGGGCTACAACGCGAGCGCAAGGCTGGCCTGAGTTACACAGTGCAACCCTGCCTCAAAAAACCAGGGTTGGGAGTTTGGCTCAGTGGCTTAAGCACCTGCCCTGGCAGGCGTGAGGTTGTGAGTTCAATCCCCGGTGCTGCAAAAAAAAAAAAAAAAAAAAAAGAATCAACAAATGGGATTATATCAAATTAAAATGTTTCAGCAAGGAATGGATAAAAAAATTTGATGTTTTTATTCAGTAGAGCACTACTCAGCTGTAAAGAAAGATTGCATCAAGGCTTTTACAGGTAAATGGACATGACATGAGATCATACTCATAAGCTAAATAAACTCACACATGTAAATATTGTATCATCTCCCTAGTGTAAGAAACTAAAAGAGAAAATAAGATCTAAAACCTACAATAAATATTGCATAAGGGTAAGAAACTGCTCAAAGGGGAAAAGTAACTGGGATAGGGGAAAGAAGGAAAGAAGGGAAAAGGAAAAAGGCATAAATTTGTATATATACATATATATATATATATGTATATACACACACACGTAAGATAGCTAAGATGATTATACTACTAATTCTATTAGTTCTTGGAAAAGAAACAGTTAATACTCATATGATTGGATCAATTTTGCATGTCTATGTCTGGTAATCTAAGCAACCTTTTTGAACATAACAATATGCAATATAACAACCATTGTTAAATTCTTATCATCTTGTTTGGAAAGCCTATATTGTTATTGCTTTGGGTTTGTTGTCATTGTTTGTCTCTTTTGCTTTTTGTTTTTCTTTTCTGTGTCTTTTTTTGTCTTAAATAAATCAAAAAATAAAAGTTTCAACAAGGGGAACAACCACAGAGTAAAGACTCAGCCTACAGAATGGAAAAATATTTTTCCAGCTATTCCTAGACTGAGGACTAATATTAAGAAGATATAAAGAAATTTTAAAAAATTAAACCTCCAAAATAAAATATACAATCAAAAAAGGAGTAATTTAAGTGAACAGACATTTCTCAGAAGAAGTAAAAATGGCCAATAAATACATGAAAAAAAATGTTCAGTATCTTTGGGCATTAGAAAAACGCAAATCAAAACAATACTGAGATTCTATCTTACTCCAGAAAATGGTTGTTATCAATACTTAAAAAACAACAAATACTGGCAATTTGTTGGGAAAAAAGGAACTTTCTACATTGATGGTGGGAATGTAAACTGCTACAACCACAATATAAACCATTACGAAGATTCCTCCAAAAGTTAAAGGTAGAAATTCCATTTGATCCAGCTATTCTACTTCTGGGTATCTTCCCCAAAAGTTAAAGACCTCATATGACAGTGATACATGCATACCTGCGCTTATAGCAGCACAAATGACAATAGTCGATCTTGGAAATTTCTTATATGTTTGTAAGGAAAATTTTATATATATGTACAATGGAGTACTGCTCAGCCATAAAGAAGGATAAATTTGTCATTTACAGAAAAATGAATGCACTTTGAGTACATAATGCTAAATGAATCAGACACAGAAAGATAAGATTGTAGAAAACAAAGAGATAGACCTTTTGCAGATAAGGATTTAGAGATAGAGGGAAAGAGGAGAGAGGGGAGAAGAAAGGGAAGATAAAAACGCTAAGATGTGATATCTATATGCACTAATTCCTTACAAACAATATATTCATTATATAATGCAAACAGGTACTGTACTACCAAAATACTTTTTTTTTTTATTTTTAGAAAAAGAAAATGCTAGCAGATTAGTAAAGTTCCTGGGTGTGTGTGAGTGGGTCATGGCGATGTGGCCATGGGTAATATATATGACCCCTCATCCCTTTTTCTTGGGCTCTATTCCCATGCTCTGCTTCCTGGGCACCATGAAGCAAGCAGTATTCCTTCGCCATGCCCTGCTCACAATGCTTCTGTCTTGGAGTCAGCTAATCACGGATTAAATCACCTGGAACCACGAGCCAAATTAAACCTCTCTTCCTCCTGGTTGTGGGTATCAGGTGTTGTGTCTCGGTGACGTTACACTCAGTGATAAACGGGAACTATAGAACATAAAACTTGAAAATCAGAGATACAAAGAACTCAGACTTCCAGGAAAAAAAATACTGAAGAGACTGTGGAAGAGAAGCAGAGACAGAAATCCTGGTAGTCTTTAGTGTCATGGTCTAGTCCTCACCTGAGGCCCAGGGTTGAGTTTCTTGAGATACACTGTAGACCTTAAACTAAATTTCCTTTTTTTGCATTCTTTTTCTTTTTCTCAGTGTTTGGGAATAATCCTAGGACTTTTCACATACTGGAGAAGCCCTCTACCATGGAGCTACCCTTCCACCTTATTTTCTCTTGCTATGAAGTAGGTCAAGTTGGGTATGTGCAACCAAACTTCCTCCAAATTATTCACTCTTTCTTGTTAGGACTTACATTTTAACAATTCATTTTAACATCTTTTATTGTATCCTTGCCATGAATGGGTGGCAGGGATATAAGGATGAATCCTTCAGACTAAGTGCACTTTTAAGGATCTCAAAATTGCATAAGAAGTATGAATTCAAGGCCTAACTTCAACACTTTGTGGTAAGAACCATGATAGAGACATGAAGGGGGCCATGGGGTACAGAGAGTGCCATTATTGACAGGCTTCACAAGCTTTTGGCCAATGCAGATCTTGGGCTTCCCTTTCTGGTCTCTTTGCTCTTTGCCTTGTCTCTTCCACTCTGATTTTCAGCACCAGTGTTTGTATTATTCCTCATTCCACACTTTAGTTCCCAAATCTGGCTATATATAAATCTGGCTATAATATCTCAAAGGCTTTTGAGGGTATACATTTTCAACTCCCCCACACCACCAGTCGTTTCAATTCTGTGGTGAGTTTGGGAAACGGTATTTTAGTATGTTCCACCAAATGAATGTGACACACGGGTAGTTTGGGGACCACTGCGATCCTTGATTTTGTTTGGAAATTCATCATCTCTATCCTCATTCATACACAATCCTTAATCCTTGCTCTACCCTGTGCAGTAAATGAATAGAAAGGCAGGTCGTCATCATCATGTATATGAGTTTTGAGAATCACTAACATTAGGGATTAAAAAGCAAAATAAAAGTGTTATGGGAAGAGAAAAAAACGACATAGAAGAAAGACAAAGAATTTTCAGAAAGATGAATTATTAGAAAGTCCACATCAAACCGATCATTGAGTAGATGCATGTTTGTTCAAGGGTCTGCTCTAAGTGCTCTAGACACAGGTCTGCCATTCTGCACGGTTCCAGGTAGAACCCACTGTGAATTGTACTCGCATCAACTATGCCATGCAACCGTCCTGATATAATTATTAAGACCTTTAAGGTTCCCAGTGATCCTGTCGGTTGTGCCATTATTATTCCATTTCACAGACGAGAAGTTAAAGCACAGTAGGGTGAGCTAATTCCCTCTAATTTATACAGCCCAGAGGTGAAAGCCGGTTTGAAAGGTAATGGTCTGACTCCAAAGTCTGTGTTGGCCCATATAGCAGGAAGTCGCTCATTTGACAGTCTTAAAATCATTCTACAGATGAGTGGAGTTTTAAAGAAGACAGCTTGAAAGGGGTTAACAATTTAAATTGATCCTGTAATCATCTGCTTTTTATATTAAGGATAGGCAAAATAGTTTAAAACTAGGCAAACTTCCAATTTGGGTGTGACACGCACCTCACCAAGCAAAAAGGAAGACTGCGGTGTAAATGAAATGCCATTGTCAAATCTGTCTGAAGGTTGATACTTTCTGATTGGAAAGCCTGTCATATTTTAGTTGAGAATACACTAACACCACAGTCAAATGGTAAGATTTAGCTAATCCTTTATAGTAATGACAGCCGGAAAACGATGACTTCACCCCGCCCCCATGTGCAGGCAGAATTTGTATTGTGATGCAAAATTTTTATTTTCTGCAAATCAATCCAAAGCAGTGCTTTCACAGGGGCCCTCAAGCCCTGTAATTGCATCTCTGGAATAAATTGAGTGAGAGGCCAGCTAAAGAGCCACAGTGCTTCAATGTCAGATGGCTTAGCCTGTTAAATCCAATTAATTCATTTTCCTCACTAAAAAAAATGAAGAAAAGAAACTTAAAGCTAGTTAATATTTTATATAAGCATCTTAATTTTATTTGAGTTTTTGATCACCAAAGTTAGTATGACAATGAAATCACTGAAAAACATCTATTAGAGACAGCTACACATTTGTTATTATAGTTAACACTTCGCACTGCACTCATACAATGTGCTTTCCTTACTAGAAATAATTCATGAAGACTAAGGAAAACAGTCCAGGTAATTAATTCAATTCTTGGATACAGATTTCACAGGGTTCAGTTGAAAGCAAATGGCAAGATAAAACGGGCAGTCATGCTTAGAAAGACTCTTCTCTTTCAAAGCCATCTGTTTCTCAAACAAAATAATGATACAACTACCACTCATTAGTTAAAAAATCTTTTTAAATCTAAAACATTTAATTTTATTCATTCAGGAATAGCTTTCTTTAGAGAACCTAGCATGAGTAAAGCTAGGCATCTCAAAAATGAGATACATGTCTGGGGCTTTAAAAGGACCTATTCTGAGCACGAAGTCAGATAACCTTCTACAAGCATGGGAAAGTGGACCAGCACAAATTAAGATCTGCTTTAATATTCAACAATAGCCAAAGGAGAACTATGCATAATTCAATACTTGTTTCATTGCTCAGATATGTTTATTGTGTTATGTCTATAAAAGAAGGCCTGTATTTTGATTCCAGAGAAAGGCTCCCTTTCCCTCAAAACCTCAACAAAGAATATAGAATATCATGTTTATTTGCCATTTCTTTCAGGAAGATATTCCTCTTGTCAGTGTAACACACTTTCATGATATGGCCCATCTGACCAGACTTGCCTCTTACTACCCTCTGTTTAAACCTGACCTTCTAGCAGTTCTGCTCTGTTTAGAATTCCCCTTCAAAATCTGGAATCTTGTGTATCTTGTTCCCTCCCAATTATGCGATTACCCCCCACATTCCCTTGGAAATGGTTTAAGAAAGTCTATGCTTCCCCACACAAATTCTGCATTCACCCTCAAAAAGAGCAAGGAATGGCATTCTACTCACCACTGTATTAGTGGGTGGCACCAAGTTTACCTAGAAATCAATGTTGAAAACCTTTATATAAACTCTCCCCTCAAGCAGCTAATACAGCTCACTCTGAGATACATTTATTCAGCACTTTGTATTACAAAGAATTTGTTTAATATGACGTAGTAGATAGAATAATGCCTTCCAAACACATCCACATCCCCAGAATGAGATGGGGAGATTTTCTGGATACTAAACTCAATGTAATCCTGAAGGCCATTATGTCACTGGATGAGATTTGAAAAGCTACATCTTAGAAGATGAGGATTTCAACTTGACCCAGATCAGTTCCTGATGTGTTGTTGCAAAGGTAGTTCAGGACATGACAGGAAAAAGCACAGGCTGATTTATTATGCAGAGATGGAAAATAAGAGAAAGTGAGGAAGGGACTCCAGTCTGGGGAACTGAAAAAGGCACAGCTCTCATGGAAAAGATCATATGGATGCATCACCAAACACAAGGGAGCGACTCCTATGGGGCTCCTCAGGCAGGTTCGGCTTTGGTTGATCACCTCAGTTCTGAGTTCACATCTCATTTCTGTAGAAGTCTTCATCACCTGAGGAGACAATCTGGTCCCCATGAGACGAACATTCCTGCGTCGGGGGCAGTTTCAGTTTTGCAGTTCTCTTGGAATCCAGGGCAACCTTAGGTTTAAGGCAATGACTAGAGACTTCTAAATTCCCATTTCAGGAAGCAAAATTTGGTTGTTGAACATCTCTGTAAATCTCTTATCTTCAAGTCCTCAGTCTTGAACGAGGATGGGATAGATTACATAAATTTGAGGCTAACCAATCTTGCATTACCATTTTTATTTTTACAGCCTCCCCCTTAAATGATCACCATACCTTTATGTAAAACTGGGCAGAGATCCGATCCAAAGTTTTAAAGTAATAAAGGAGGGAGACACAAAATGAAAGCAAAGAGGCCAGGTTTTGTCCTACTTTTAGCTACCATTGTGCATCTGTAGGCTCCACTCACTGCTTTTAGCAAAAGCAGCTTTTAAGTCCCTGACTGCCTCAGAAGAAAACATAAATCAAGCATCTAATGAATAACAGGTTAAGGCCAGGAGTTGTTTGTCCTCTGTTCCTCTGCCAGGATCCCCCACAGTCTTACTTTCTTATCTAGTTCATTCGTGGAACCGCTAGGGCAAAGACATCCCGACTTCAATGATGCACCTGATTTTAGAGCTGGTAAGACTGTTTGGGAGATTGAGAAGTAAGGGAAGAATTCACACCATGCTTCTAATGGGGAAGGGGTCCTGAGTTAAGGCCCAGGAATGTGCCTGCCCTTCGTTTCTGTGATGACCTCTGACTGTCTTGTTTAGCTGAGAAAGAAGGGGACAGAACAGACAAAGAAGAAAATGGAACAACGTGGTAAGCAAAAGACTCAGCTGACTTTGAAGAGCAAAGAGTCATAAGCCAGGGGTGGCAGCAGCCTCCAGACCATGAGTCTACCTTACAGCTGACCTGGCCTGCACTGAGTGAAGAACTGTCTTGGGTCACATAAAATCTATACTACTATGGAGAAGGAAGACAGCAGAGTAGAGCTAGCAGCACTCCTGAGTCCTTCAGAGGTTACTTGCCAGGATCTGCAGGTACTGAGAAACAGGAATGAAAGAAAACTCCAGGGTGGGTAACCTCAAAGAGGAACCTATCAGACAACATCCAGTATCATAAATGTCTGGCGGAAAAGGCAGGATCGTTTCTCAGTCCCAGCACAGCCAGTAGCTCGACCACCTAACTTCCAGAAGGAAGAAGATGAGGGCAGAGGGATTACAGACAGCTAAGTTAGGTAAAAATATTGCAGGCAGTCAGACAGGGCTAGGCCCTCAAAGGAAGCCAGCGCAGAAGATGGGATCCATTGCAACTGTGGTGAAGGCACGTCCTTCCAGAGCCAGACCTCAAGACAAAAGATGAAATAAATGCACCCGCACACATCCCCTAAGGATAAACAACAGTAATTAATTTTCTACATAGCTATCTAGGATCTCTATCACCCTAAGAAAGCCAGAAGTCACTATCTCAACCTGCTTCGGGAAGAGTCACTGCTCTTTTAAGCATGCCCGCTTGCTACATGACTCGCTTCCCCATTTGTTCGTGATTTAATCAATTTTACCTGAGCAATTAATCTTATTCACTAGTCATAGTTATGTCCCACCTTATGCCCACTTTGCGAGTTTCCAGACTTTCCTCATCTTGGACCCATCTCACCTTGTGGTTTTACTCTATAAAAGTTACTAAAAATGCCAGAGTCTTTGGCAACCTGCTCGGGACCCCTTCTGTCTCCCTGAGACAGAAGCTTTCTCTCTCTCTCAATAAATATATTCTGCTCTTAACCTCCATTGTTCCTAAAATTGGTTCTTTGATTTTAGAGAACACGAACTCATCCCGGACATATAGTAGGTTGGGAGTTTCATTCCCCTGGCCACCATGACTCATGACATAGGAGCTCGGCTCAGCACCTTTCCATGGCCTCTTAGACTGCTACATCCCACACAGACCCTGACCCACCCAGCCCCCCGCAATCCCCAGGCACCAGTGAACTCTGGAGCCAAACAGAAATTCCATAAAAGATAGAGCTTGGAAAGTCGGACAGCTTGGAGAAGGCACAGGGACAGAGAGGATCAGTGGGACCAGAAGGTAACTGCATGCCATGTCCAACCACAGCAGAGCGGAGGTAGTAGTCAAACATTCCCAGAGGAAAGGGGGCTGCGGATGAGGAGCCCTGCTCAAATCTTCCCCCCCGACCCAAATCAGTGCAGGACTGAGCGCTTGGCCAGCTCTGCCATCCCCCACCCCAACCCCAAACCAAGTTTCAATCATAGGACAGAGACGGGACATTCAGCTAGTTGTGCCACAGCGGTACAGCTGAAATCTAACAGAACCCTACTCACACAGAGAAGACCCCATTTCTGCGTCTCTGTGTGGATTGTTGTTTTATTTTTTTTTCTCCTTTTCTTCTAGAAACTTCTTTCTCTCTTTTTTTAACCCCTTGTTTTTCTCTTTTATTTTTTAAACTTATCTTTAACTTTTATGATACGTATATTTTCTTTTTCTTAGTCTCATCTCACCTGGCATTCAGTACACCTACGTGAGATGCAAAGTGTCTGTAGAGGTGAAACAGAGAGTAAGGATTAATCACAGCCTTCGTTTTAAAAGTATCTTTAATGAAATAAAGTCAAAATGGATCGAAGTCCCAGATATTAAAACATAAATATTTAATCTTCTGAGATATATAGTAGATAAAACTCTTCAAGATATTAGGATAGGCAAGGACATTCTGAACAGAACTCCAGGTGCAAAAGAAATAACACCAAGCATCACAAATGGGATTATATTAAATAAAAACTTTTAACAGCAAAACAACCAACAGAGTGAAAAAACAATGTGCAAAGTAGGAAAGAAATGTTATATTATTCCTTGAACTAATATCTAGAATATATTAAAAAGCAAAAAAAATTTAAATCTTCCTCAAATAAAAAACTCAAGCAAAGTAAAAGACCCAATCAAAATACTGTATGGGTAAATGAAGTGAGTAGACATTTCTCAAAAGAAGTGGTACAAATGGCCAATGAGTACATGCAAAAAAAAATGTTCAGCATACTTGGATATTAGAGAAAGACAAGTCAAAATACACTGAGATTCCACTTTACTGCAGAAAAAAGGGCTATCAAGAACTCCTAAAACAACAAACGCTGGTGAAGTTGTGGGGCGAAATGAATGTTTCTGCATGGATGTTGAAAATGTAAACCAGGAAAACCACTAAGAAAACCAATATAGAGACTCCTCAAAAAAAAGTAAAAAGAGAAATTTCATTCCACCCACTGTACTGTTTCTGGGTATCTCCCTTAAAGAGTTAAAGGCACCATATTATAGTGATCAGTGCATACCCTTGTTTACAGCAGCACAACTCACAATAGATACATTTTGGAAGTGGCCTATATGTTCATCAACAGCAGAGTTGATAAAGAAAATGTGGTATGTACACACAGTGGAGTGCTATGTAGTCACAAAGGATTTTCATTATTTGTAGCAAAATGGATGTATCTTGAGACCACAATGCAAATTAAAATAAATCAGATACAGATGCTTAAATATCTCATGGTTTAGCTTACACGAGGATCCCAAATTATGAATAACTTAAAAGAGCAAAACAAACAATAAATGATAGGTACCTGAAAGGCATATTTTGTAGGGAAGGAAAGGGGATCTGGGAATAGAAGAAACAAGGAAGGAGGGGAAAGGAATGTAATAAGGATTGAGATGTGATATGTGTATATACTATTCCCCATGATGAATGTATTCGCTTGATATGACAAACCTGTACTAATAAACATACATTATTTAATGTATATAAGTAACAAAACTATTTTAGCAGACTTCGGGAAAATGGCAGAGCAGTGAGCAGCAGAGAATGAACCTCTCCAAGTTTGGTGTCCAGACTCTGGAATATAGCAGCATGAGGAAGAGAAGGAGGAGAGGGGTGGCTCCCACAAACACAGGACAGATCTGAACTGAGACTTGAAGCCCATGGAGAGAGATAATTCAGGAATCCAGCAGAAATAAGAAAATCAGGGCTGGTGGTCCTGCTGGATGGGAGAAACAGCAAGGAAGCTGAGCAGCCTCCCTGCGCAGTGGTGGGGGCCCTGTCAGCTGGGGAGAAGCAGCAAGAAAGCCGCCTCCACCTCCCACCCCCTCCTCCCCCAAGTGACCAGACACGACACAGACTGAGATAATAACTGAAGTAAGGAAGCAACCTGTCATTTAAGTTGTTTGATGGACTTCGCAAGTCTGGAGCCAGTAGCCTGAGCAACTTATTAGAGGATAAGATTATGCAATATAGTAACAATTGTGGATTTCCTACTGTCCTATCATTGTTTTGCTTTGTTTTGTTTCACTTTACTATTCTGTTTTACTCCCTTTATAATAAACTTAAAAAATATTTTAGCTTATTAAAATGTTTTGTAAAATGACACAACAACCCCAAGTTTAGTAATTAAATAGGAAAACTTACGTGTCTGCTTAATAACAATAAATGCCTGTCTTCACAGGCATAGAGGTATTTATGTTGTTAGGCTAAAATGCATAATGTGATCAAAACCTCTACCATGAATGATTACATTTTAAATTCACTTATTACAGTAAAATACATATTGCCATTAATCCCCCTCAGAAAACTCCCCCTTGCTTTGTGCACACTTTTGCCATTGTTCTTGTCACTTTCTAAAGCAGCTCTGGAAGTCCTCTTTCACCAGTATCTGTAACTGTGCTATTGTGGTTGCCTTGTTGTCCTGAATCAACTCAAAATATGTATCTTTTAGGGTTATTTTGACTTTTGCAAAGATCCAGAATTCACAAGGTGCTGGATCTGGTGAATATGGTGGATGAGGGCTCACTGTAATGTTTTTATTTGATAGAAATTTCTGTAAATGGTTGATCAATGAGGTGAGATCAAAAAGTAAGACACATTGCCATTAATCCCCCTCAAAACACTCCACCTTTCTTCAAATACATTTATCATTCTTGGCAATGTGTCTTTTAGTACAATAATTTTTTTTTAATTTAAACGTTCATTGTAGTTTTTGATCACTCATTGTACTCTTGTGGGTAATATTGTTTTTCTCTTCAAGTCACACAAGCACATATAGTACCTACTACATGTGGGTTTCTATCAGACTAACTGGACCAACTGGGACAGGCATAGGAGACTTTAGGTAGGACCCTGCCCTCCCCTCCATAGCATCTCTCCTTGCTCACACAGCCCGTGATCAAGCTCTATGCAACCTAGTTATGAAAAATACCTCTCAAACTCACATAAAAATGTTAAAGGTTGATGATGTCATGGAGGCCACATTACAAGGTGCCCGGAGTTGCATGTGGCCCATGGGTCACAGGTTGGACAAGCCTGCCCTAGACACTAAAAAGAAAGCAAACAAATCTCTCACCTCTACCCGGAGCCTCTATAAAGAAATTCACCCTGACAACCCCATTTTGGCTCATTGAAATCTATTCTGGATTTCGGACCCTGAGAATCATGTGATAATGAGTTTGTGTTATTTTAGGCCACAGATTTCTGGTAATTCATTACAGTCATAATAGGAAGCTAATACACAAGACCGTATCTTCTTCTGGATTCATAAATAGCTCTTTCAGGGCAGAAACTGAACTTTGATTATTGTTCTATTTCTATTACCTATAGTAATGGCTGGTGTATACATAATAGTTACTCAAATAGTTGTAAATTTTAAAACATCATCAATATCATTTTTCACTCTCTTATCTTTCTGAAAAGACAAATATGGGTCAATTTTGACTGTCTAAACATTTTAGGCAAACTTCAACTCAGACTACAGTCTAGGACTGGACTCCTAGAATTATACTGATTTGAAAAATAACTCTCCCATCACCAATACTAACTCAGCTTTAACTTCTAATGTCAAGATCAGGCGTTTACAATGGAAGAAACAGAGGAAGTAGCCCAAGTTGGTGAACAAAAAGTATAAAATTACCTGGTACCAAATGCCATGTCTACCACCCACAAGCTGCATGGTTTGGGGAGAATTAGTTTTTTTCTCTCCAAAATTCCATTTGGCCACCCATAAAATAACAGCAGAAAAGAAAATAAAGAACAGAGGTAGGAAAAAATTTACCCTCAAAGGAAATAATTTAATAAGAGAATAATATATATATGGAGGAAATATATATATAAATATAAATATATATATATATATATATATATGTATCCCTAATAGCCAAAGTAAATCAGTATAGTATCAACACAACAACTCAACTTTGATTGAATTGACACATTGGTTATAAGTGGCAACTATAATTTTAGAAAGATTTCAATGTAAGGTGTGATATGGCAAGTTTTTGAAGGAGAGGGATTTTAAGCACACTCAGAGGAAAGAATGCACAGTGTTAGAAACAGTGACAAAGGGACATGCTCAGCTGTAAGAAACAGCTACGTCGGGGGAAGGAGACATGACAGCAGTTAGAGGAATTAAGCACGTTATCAGGAGTTGGAGTAGGACTCACAAAGCCCCTAGGTCTTCTGTAAAAGTTCCCGAATTGTCATGCATTTATGTATCTGCTGGATGCAGAGGCAAGAGGAAAGTTAAAGCAGATGGACCAACAAGAAGATTGCTGCACGCTTCAGATATAGGATGGTGGATGCTGACGGAGACTGTAGCACTGAGAGGATGAAGGCAATTCCATGGCATCACGGAAGAATACACTGTTGGGGGTGAAGAAAGGACGTGGCACTAGACTCCATCACCTAATGGTGACAATACCTCATGCGGAAAATGAGGTACATTCCAGGAGCTCATCTCAGGTGGAACCGAGATTAACAGAAAAGCAAATGAGACTCCTTCAGCATCGACCCCAAACCAAACCATGCAGTGGTACCATGACCTTAGGATGACTGTCTTGTCCCAGCAACTTCCTGACTATATGGGATGGCAAATCACCCCACAATACATCAAAAATGCCAACTCTCCTATTGTAAGAATCTTTCTAATCACAAGAACAATTTTTAAATAATTTGCACCACCATTTGAAATAATTTGCCCTATCTGAACACAGACATAAATGATTCAGTCACACACTTAGACGTCATACCTAGAAGAAGCAACATCCGCCTCCCTGGAGTGGGCAGAGGAAAACAGACATCAAATGCAGGGACTGCTTTTGAACAGTTTTTAGGCAGTGCTGAAATATGCTGTTTAGGAGGCAGTGGAAATGCACTTTTGAAAAAATGACTACTTGACTACTGTGACAAAGCAGTGAATTTGTACTATACTACAGCCATGAATTATTGGATAATCACACATCTTCTCAGAATGAATAAAATTCTGGATCAATATTGATTTAAGAAGAGACTCTGGAAGCAAACAAGAACATGAATTGAGTTTGAAGGTTATCAGCTTGGGTTTTCTAATATTTCTCTCTAGTTGTATTTGTATTTTATTGCTAAAATGAGGCCATCAAATAGAAAAAGAAATAAACAAGAAAAAAAATAAAACATCCATGACACACTCTAATTGCATTAGAACAACTTCTTGCTTTTTTTCTAGTTTCACAGGTTATGTATTTCATTATCCCATCAGACCCTACCCCCACCTCCTGAAAGTATAAGAACAATTTTACAACCAGAGATTGAAACAGCATATTTATTGATCATAAATATAAAAATAAGTGATTTCACCTTGTCATTCTGTATGTCAGGTTCAGTCATTACCAAGTAAATGAATAAGGGTGGAAAGAATATTTCTCATCATTATATAAATACAAAAATGAATTTCTGGATAGAAGGTGAAAATTGTCTTTAAAGTTATAGTTGAGTAAAAGATTTTCCCATAGACCTAAGAACAAACACTAATAGGGAAACATAGTAAGAATTTAACAATTTAACACAAGTGTGTAAAGCAGTTTTGTAGCTAATGATAGTATCTCCCCTCCTTTCTTATATCATCCACAGGTTACTGATGAGAACAAACTGAAACTGCTTATTAACTCTGACTGTTGTCACAACTCAAGAAGATGGAAGATAATAATTGCTCAAAAATATCCTTATCCCTGGGTATGAAGTGTAGGAAAGAAAGTATGTTTAAACAAATAATCTCTTCCCACAATGCACCATGATACAACAATAAAAACTATAAATAGAGTATACTAATAAATGGAGTATACTATTAGAACCTATGAGATAACTGAGGAAAAATTGTGATAAATAATGATCTTTCACCAATGAGTTAGGCTAATCACATAGAATACAAATAGGGGAAACAGCAGGTGGCAACTATTTAAACCTACTGCACAACTATAAAACCTACTGCAAGACCTAACCTAAGCTGTTTCAAACTAGAGAAAGACAGAGAGAGAGACAAAGACATAGAGGAGGGAGAGAAAGGGGAGGAGGAGGGGGAAAGAGAGGGGAAGGGGAGGGAGATGGGGAGTGAGAGAGAATGGCTTAAAACTATCTGTGGGGTTTGTGTTACAGAACAAGATAATCACTTGGAATGCCTGAGGGTTTGCCTCACTCCCTTATGAAATCTTACCATCTTTGACAAAGTAAAATATTCAACAGCCTGGATTTGACACTTGTATACTCTAGGAACATACGTGAAGAAGAAATGCTCATGAACTTTCTTCTCACAAAATGGTATTTTCCAGAAACTGAACAGATTATGAACTCAATGTCAAAAGAAAACTGTAGGCTCATCTCTTCTATATTCTGTATGCATTTGAGACAGGGAGAGAAAGATTTAAGAATGGAAATCTAGTACTCAAAACAAATATTTGCCTCGTGTGGCTGTAATAGTAGTTGTCTTAGCCACTTTCCAGTCACTGGGACAAAATATCTGACACCAGCAACTTAAAGGAAGAGAGATTTATTTTGGTTAACAGTTTCAGTCGTGGTTGGCTAGATCCAAGGAAAAAACAGGATGGCAGAGAAGAATGGCAAAGGAAAATGTGCTCAACCCTACATAGCAAAAAGCAGAGGAAAAAGAGAAGAACCACAGAACGCGAATACACTCTTCTTGATTATACCCTCTGCGACCGCTTGCAGCAAAGCCCGCCCCCTATTCCGTCCCTGAACTCACTCAGTGAGTGAAACCGCTCTACTCAACTCAGCTGCACATTCAACGGGTGGATTCACTACAGCGCCCTACGCGCCAATCACCTTCCAAACTCCTAAAACGTTGCTCCAAAGTGCAGCAGTAGTATAAAACTGCAGTAATAAATCTACGACTAATTTCAACTGTCGGCTCTAATTTGACAGTTAAGGTAAGTGTCCCTCTCTTTCCTCTCTCTGTCTCAGTCTGTGTCTTTCTCTTTGAACAAAAAAAAAATTTTGAAAATTTGGAAATAAAATTTAAATGACATCTTTTTAAAAGCACAGAAAACAGACACAGTATCAGGCCAAAATGCAGTGAAAGGGAGAACTCAGAGAGAAGGATGCTGCTAAAATGAATATAGTTTTAAAGCTGTCTACCAGTGTAATAAATTCAAGGAGCAAGGACGACAGAAGACATGGCCCAGCAGCTGTACCCTCAGAATTAACCCTAGCCACTCTGAAAGAAGTTAATTTGGCACTGAGTCACCCTCACTTGAATTTGCAGTGTGTGCAAAATGGACAGAAGTGGACGGTACCTGTAGGTGTGCCCAGGAAGCTGATGGACAGAGGGACACCATCAAAATGCATCTTTAAGAATTCTTGCATAGTATTTTATAGAGAAAATATGCTGCGTATGATAAAAACTACATTCAGAAGCAAGACACCATGAAGGAACTAGCTTATAGACAAACTGAAATAGACACACAAAGTCTTTGGAAATTTAAATTAATCCCAGATTACACAATAAAGAAGCTTAAGCTGTTTTTCAAAAAGTAAAGACAAACTTGAAAATAAATGTGAAGAACTATAAAAATTCATCAAGCAGATTTGAAAATGAAGTAAATTGAATCTGGAAGTGAAAACCCACAATAAGTGAACTGTAAAGTCTGATATCCAATTAGACATAGCTGAAGAGACAATTAGAAAACTAGGATTAAATCAAAATAAATTATTCAGAACACAGCTTAGAAAAACAAAGCACAGAAAATACTAAAGAGTATAGTCGCTATATTTAGGACAGAGTTAGAAACTAACATGTCAAATCACATCTCCAAAAAGAAAGAACAGAAACAATGGAGAGACAATAATGAAAAAAAAAGCCTGCCAATGCAAACTTCCGTATCAAAAGATAGTAAGTTCAAGAAAAGGGGTGAAATAAAGACATTTTCATGCAAAAAAAGTTTGCCATCGGCAGGGACTCACTAAAATATTTTGATCAAGTATTACTGAGGAAAGAAAAATGAGCCAGATGGAATATTGTGATGAAATAAGACATGTAGACTGGTAACTGACTACATAAAACAATAATAATATAGTTTTGTGAGGTTAAAAAAAAGGAGAAAATTATGGCAATAATAAAATATAATACAAGGGTTGAAGTACTGTAGGTTTCTTGCATTATGAAGAAAAGGGTGAAATACTAAAGAACTTTACACTCCTATAAATATGCATGCTTCAGCTTTTAAAGAGTAGAATCTGCATATGTAAATTCAAAGCTAAAATTGGAAGGAAAATGGAAAAAGAAAAACCAGCCATCCAAAACCAGTTAAAAATAAGATGAAAAACAAATGTAATCAGGTCAATGAGGAAGCATAGCACAGGTGATGTGTATTCTCACGAGCACACTGTGACCCTCCTCAGATTCAGGTGTTGAATCCCTAACTCCCACCAATGATATATTTGGAACTGAGGGTATTGGAAGTGGTTTTGCATAGAGTCGGTGATAAATGTTGGTTCCTTTTGATGAGGACACAACAAAATACGGCTGTCATCAAGCCAAGAAGTGCACACTCAATTTTCAATAGAAAATGAGTTTGTCAACACCTCAATCTTGGATTTTCTATCTCTAATACTGTGAGAAATAAATTTCTGTTGTTGAAACCATCCAAATTATAACACTTTTAATAGCAAAAAAAGGCATACATAAGCTCAAATCTATTGACAAATGTGCAAACAATGAACAAAATATGCCTATAAAATACAAAACTTGTCACACTACATAAAAAATAAAATCCTACCACATGTTAATATGTATATCCAAAAACTAAGGATTGAAAAATGTTGAAGCAAGAGCCTGAAAAGGATAAAACATGTATATACTAACCTCAAGAAAGAAGCTGGAGGTAGTCTCTAAAGATAGAAATTATAGTAAATCTCATTACCAGCAATAAAAGAGTCATTTCAAAATGATTAAAGTTTCAATTAACAGG
Organism: Dasyprocta punctata; assembly: GCA_004363535.1. NCBI lineage: Eukaryota > Metazoa > Chordata > Mammalia > Rodentia > Dasyproctidae > Dasyprocta > Dasyprocta punctata. Next base: position 87,996 of record RJWM01002048.1, on the reverse strand, counting down.
AAAGATGTAATAATTTTAATTATATACACTTAAGAGCAAAATGTAAATACATAAAACTATAAGGAGAAAAAAATCTGCAATCAGGAAGAGTTTGACACACTTTTTCATTATTTTATCAAATGCTATTATCAAACACAAAAAGTCAGGAATCACACATTCTTTGCAATGAATAGTAATTGGACAATGGATATCCTTAAAGAATATTAGAAAAAAGTGGACCCATCCTATACACATTATACACAAAAATCAATATCCAGTAGAAAAGCCTAAATTGAAAGGTAAAAGTATAGAGCCATGAGAGGATTTATTAAGCAGAACACAAAAGTACTAGTCTGTTTTCAGGGTGACAGATGGAAGCTGTCATTCCATTCATTGGAAGCATCAGGATTCCTTCCTCTTTTCCTCCTGACTAGTGTCAATAAATGAGTTCTAATTTAAGGAGGACATCGGCACCCATGGAGCTCCCTGGCCCATGAAGAACTTCTGTTCCTGAAGATGAGACTGAGTGGTTTAGAAAGCCAAGGGCAACCTGTCTGAAAGTCCCACTGCAGTCCTTGAGATTCCCACTGTCTCAGAAAAAGACATTAATTATAATGAATAATAAATTTCACTACAATGAAAACAAGCTTTGATCATGAAAAGTTTCAGTGGAGGATCACAACAACCAGAGGATATTTGCAATACTCATAATTTTAAAGTACTAATATCCAGATATGTGAAGTACTTTTTTTAAAAAATCATAATAAAAAGGTATACAAGACAAGATGGCGGAACAGTAAACAGCAGGGTAAGCGGCCTCCCTGAAAGATTTTGTCCAGATGCTGGAATATAGTAACATGGGGAAGACAAAAAGGAGGGAGGCGGGTGCTCTGGACCCAGGAAGAATCTAAAGCGAGAATTGAAGCCCACAGAAAGAGTGGAAAGAGGCATTTAGACAAGGAGGGCGGGGGCTGGCAGCACCTCTGCCTGGAGCCGGACCTGCTCTGTGAAAGCAGTTGCTGCAACCTGGGGACACAGGGTCCGAGACTGTGGCTGCAGCAGCAGCAACCCTGGAGTCCTCAGCCCAGCAAGATGGCGTCGGAGGACAGCAGCAGTGGACAGGGGGAGCAGTCCTGGAGAGCTATGAGTGAAGAGGTCTCCGTCCTCCCAAGTGAGGGGGAGATTGGCGGGGAGACATCTTGGAGTTGGGCTGGGGACTCCTGGCTGGCCGCAGACCCACAGAGTTTGCTCAGGCTGAGCCCTGTCCCTGTGAGCATACTGGGAGCCACCTTGGAGGGTCCCTGCAGGTGACAGACTTGGTCTGGAGACAGCAGCTCTGTGAACACTCCAGGGGTATTGTGGAGAGTCCACAGGTGACCGGCCCACCAGCCCAGGTTCCCAGGCAGCCATCTGTCTCTCTCTCTCTCTCTCTCTGTCTCTCTGTCTCTCTGTCTGTCTCTCTCTCTCTCTCTCTCTCTCTCTCTCTCTCACACACACACACACACACACACACACACACACACAGAAGAAAATAAAAGATTGCATTCTTCAAACCAGAAGTTCAAAACAAAATACCAACATTACTTTAGAGAGTCCAGGTTCAGGGGCTCAGTTGATTCAGGGAACCAAGCATATCAGGAAATCTACCACCATCTGGATTACAGCTGTGACATCTGTGTTACTTTAACAAGTCATTTCTCTAGCTCCAAGTAATATTCTCACTATATACAAGTCATCATATGGCTTCTTGTTTCTTGCCTGCCATCCCTACTACAATAGGGGCCCTAAAAGGGCCATGACTTTATCTGTTCTACTCTTTACTAAATGTCCCCATGCTCAGCACAGTGGTTTTACATCCTAACAGATGCTGATTAAACATACTTTAGGAAGAAATAATAAATGTATCCTAGGACATCTCTATCAAGTTATGTGTGCTGTTATTTTATTCATTCCCCAACACAAGCTGGTGCCAGTAATAGTGCTGCTCATGCAACTATGGGCTGTAGCACATCCCACAATTGACTTAAACAGTGCACTGCTTGCATATTTTTGAAAACCTGACAGCCAGCCAGATTTTCAACTTGCGTTCTGCAAAGACATCACAATGATGAAGTCATAAGGGAGGATTAATTTGTACACTGCCTAAGCACTTCCCAGCCACTGGGGTTGCTTTCAGGGACATTTCTGCCACTAGTCATTCTCTCTTGCACTGGCAGCTAAGGACGGGCGGCTCTTCCAGTCTTAGGTTCCTAATGAAGGAATAGTACCAGGCAAGGTGGAATCTATTTACGATACTTGTCAAAGACTCAGCTTCTTCCACATTTTATTTATCTAAAAGCATGCATATTAATGTATTGCCTTTCCATTGCTAATTTTGAAATTAATATTTTAGATTCCAAATCTAAGTTAGTATTGAGATTTTAGAGCAAAGCTTTTACTTCTAAAGAATACATAGAGGCATTATTTATCAAATCACTGTATTTGCTTGTTTCTTTAGCCATAAAGTCATCAAAGCATTGCCATGTCAGAGCGAAGTCTCAGAGGACTGAGTATTCATCATCAAGGAAAGCTTTACAGGAAACTCAATAGCTGTATGCAGGAGAGGACCCCTGGCATTCTCAGTGTAATGAAGATTACAGTCATCCTGAAGTTTCTCAGTGATGGGATACCTGAATTGCAGTAGAAAGAAAAGCTTGCAAAATCAAATGATCAGTCAGGGACCAAAGCAACTCTTGAGCTCTTAACTAAAATTTCAGAGGTCTTCTCATCCCAGGAATTCTCCTGAACATCTAAAATCTATTTCTCACTTGACTCTACCATGCAGCCTAATATTTTTAAGTAAAAAAGAGCTCCGGGCCTCTTTTCTGCACCAAGATGATCCCAATTTAAAGAGCGTCCACTATGTTATTCCCTGTAGGCAAACATTGAAACAACAGAAGACAGAAATAATTCTTTGCTATGTCCGAAATTTAGAACTATTTCACAATATCTACTTGTTCTCTTCTCCATTTTAACAGAATCATAAAGGAGAAGTCGGTAAGATGTGCTTATTTATTAAATATGATATTTTCTGTGTTTAACCAACAAAAATTTCATGTATATATTCTAGTTCATACAAATTCACAATAAAATAAAACAGGCTGATTCACATGAAGAAGCAGTTCTTAACTAATGTAAAAGATTAACTATATGAAATAATTATAAAACTGTATTGTTAGGATTATAACATAAATGATACGATAGATAGCTACACAGGATACAGAAACTATATATTCTAGCCATATCTTTGACTCAGTACGTAACCTTGAAATGTCACCGTGATTTCTTATATTTCAGTTTCTATGAAAGAGTGAATATAATCTCTACACTAGTTATGTGACAGCTGGGAAAATCAAACAGGACCATGATACAAAATCATTCATTAAAAAGTATGAGATATATATGCTAACACATGTGAGAGTATTATGATTATCATCCTGCTGTTACATGTTTTAAAACATGTAAGAAATTCTTGACACATAATAGGTCCTTAATAAAAATGATTTCCATTTTCCTTCCCTACTTTGCTTTTGAGAATCCACATCAATTTTAATCCTTGCACCAGTTAAGCCATTCATTCTATCTTGTTCTGGATTATCTGTGAAAATTTAGAGAAAGGAAAGATCACTTCTGTGTCTCCCCTTCTTGGACTTAGTTTCTGAAGCCTTTCCACCTCCAACATAACCCCAAGGGCTTTCACACAGCTCAGCTGCAGGAGCTCTTGAACTTGAAGGCCCAGGCAGCTTGTCTTACTCCTTGTTGTCAGAAAGCCCTTAAAATATGAATACGTACTGACCAGAAACTTCCTTTGAAGTTCATTTCGACTATCAAAAATATTTCTCTGCATTCTGAATAGAATTGATTTTATTTCACTGAGCACTTGCTGTGAAATACTACCAGGGGCAAAGAATATGCATAAGAAACAACTCTGCTGAAAAAGTCGCACTATGGAAACATGAATACACAAATGTGCAGTTGCTGTGATACAAGAAAGAAGTTGGAGCACCCAAGGAGGAAAATAAAGATTCTGGGAAATACAAGGCAAGGACAATTTTTCACCAAAGACATGGCATGAGAGCCAGGTGGTGCAAAGCTGGCGAGAGGCCTGGCTCCTGGGCAGATGGAGGAGAACTCAGGCTGGAGACATTCAGTGTGCCAAGAACACTGTGACGCGCACAGCGGGAAATGGGTGTGTGTGGTCCTAGCTGGTTTCTGTTGAGGACTCCTTCAGATCAGCTAGTTGTACTTTTCTTGCTGATCTGACTTCAACCTTGCTCTCAAATTTCATTAAAAAGAATAAAAAAAAGTATGATTTATTGTGTTACGTGTTGTATATTGCTTCCAGAAAACCTACTCCAGAACTTGAAACATTTTAGAAACATGCCTTTAATGTTTAATATGGCTTTTGCACTAATTTGCTTCCAGTTCTGTGTCTCTTCAGTGTCACTTCAACATGTGCATACACAGAAAAACACATGGTCCTGAGCTATTGCTTAGGAAAATTTTTTACTCTATCAACTATTGTATTTTATCTGATCCATTATTTACACACAGCATATAAAAATAATAAACGAAAGAGAAAATAGGTTTGTATTTGAACATCTAAGTGTCTGCAGCAGATGTCTGAAAAATACTTGACAGGATATGAATACAAATAATATGTGAAAGACAGGGAAAAGTAATTAATTATAAATGCTTGCCAAGTATTCATACCTGTTTGGTAGATTTAAATTAACCTTAGCTAATGTTGGGTTTGTGCTATATGTTACATGTTTAAATTGACTATAATATGTTGCATGAAAAGCCAAGTGTGTTTTGCATTATTTTTTCGAGTTTTATTAAGGTATAATTTATAGAAAAAAATTTCATGTTTTTAAAGTGTACAATGTGATGATTTCATATGCCTATATGTTGTGAAAAGGCTGGTCTAATCAAGTTAATTATCTGTTATCTCCCATATTTGCCATGTGTTGTCAATTATCTTTGGTTTAAATTATCTTTAGCTATCATTGTGCTAATGCTATGCTTTACATATTTAAAATTCAGTTTAATATGTCTGTTATATGAAAACCAAGTTTTGTACTGCATTATTATTTTAATTATTTTATAGTTTTATTGAAATATAATTGGCAAATAAAGTTTTGTACATTTAAAGTATACAGTGTGTTAACTTAATATTCAAATACAATTAAAAATGACTGTAATGACCAAACTAACTTCACATCCTTGCCATATTTTCCTGTGTGAAAGGATCCTTAATGATTTACTCCCTTATCACTAACTGAAGTTGCCATGCTGTACTTTATAGCCCCAGAATTTATTCATATTTTTGGAGTGAAATCTATTTTATTTTTAATTAATATATTTTAAATACACCAATCATAATTATATAAAACTAAAGTTTGAGAAATAATTACTGAAAAATGGAATTTATACAAGCTATGCATTTCATAGTAATGCTTGTTGTTGAGAAAATGGTAAAATATTATCTTCTTACAAAATTTGACATTGGAAAATCATAATGTTGAGAAATAAGACCAAAATAAATCAATGAAAGAGCCATAGTTGAAACAATGTGGGTGAAACATAATGATTTTTTATTTTTAAGGATGATTAAAACTCCTTGTGATTCATGAAGGAGAAGAATCAATTGGTAAGGAATAATTAATAGTTGTTTGCAATGCAGTGATTATATTGAGAAGATAACAGTGATTCATAGAAAGAGAAGTGCACACCATAGTATTTTGACGATAGAAATTTCTATTTTGAGGGTATATTGCTACTTCAACTCTGAAAACATTTAAATATTTCCAGATAGAAGTTGGTTCTTAATTTCATAACAATAATTTTTATATAGTTAAGATATTATTTCAATTAAATATCAGAATTACTCTTTTTTGGACAATTACAATGAAATGTAGTTGTGCTATTTCGTCAACATTTAAAAAGAGTTCTCTTTTTCAATAACTGAGGAAATGGGTTAAGTTTTTTCCTAAAAGACAAAGAAAAAGTATTGATAAAATAAATGACACAAATGAAACAGAATAACCAATTTTTAAGTTTCCAGCTGAGGTTTTCTATTGCTTGGTTGTGTTACTTACTTCTAGCTCATATTCCCAAACCAGAGTAGAAGATGTCATAAAAAGCAGTTTTCTAAGCAGGCTTTCAGCTACCAAGATACTATTTATCTACACTGTAGAAGAATTATTTGTGTAAGTTAGAGTTTTCCACTAAGAGTGGTTGTAATGAACTAAGAACTTCCTTCAGTGAATGGAAAATTTTACACCACTATGCTCTGCCCTGAGGCTTTAAACCAGGCTTGGCAAAGAACATCAGAACACTTAAAATTAATGTGATAAATGATCCTTCAATTCTAAGGGAAAAGTAATAATTTCTGGGGTCTTGGTACTCCCAGAATGTAACAAAAAGTTATCTCCATCTGAAATAGCTACCTTAGAAAGAGCGGTATAACTTTAATTATTAATTCATTGGAATTTCTTTTACTTAAAACATTTCTGCTTTTTATAATCCCTTTTCTCTCCCCACCTGCTGGGATGGACTCAGGATTGGGTAGCATACTTATTTCCCCAGTGTGGTTTTATGTTGAGAAGACCACCACAATTTGTGCACATAAATCCCTAGAGATAACCTCTTCCACATAGCTTACATGTAAGTATTCTTGACCACTTCACTTTATACTTATTAATTCTGTCTCTACCCTACATGAGAACAAACCAAACTATGATAAAAACCAAACCCAGCAGCAACTCGCCTCCACCCAGGAGAGCTGTGCAGCCGCCAGATCATGGTCGGCAGCACCTCCTCCTCACCCCAGAGACCTCAGGCCAGCGGGATCATTGACAGCACCTTCCCCTCCACTTCAAACACCTCAACAGCCCAGGAACCATCAGCGACCCGTCCACCACCTGCAGAACCTGGTGGGCTGGTGTAAGCATCAGTAACTCCTCACCCACACAGAGGACCTCAGCAGGCCTGAAACAGTGCAGTGAGTTTCCCCCTCAAATAGAGGACCTCAGTGGGTCAACAGGAGCAGTAAAGAGCCCTCTCCTACAGCTATAGGACTTTGGCAAGGCCAGCAAGAGTGTGGGTGAGTCCTTCTTCCATACAGAGAACACTGGGTGCGTTGAGGAGAGGGCTGACAAGGCCTCCCACAACCTGGAGGAACTTGAAAGGGTGTAGAAGACCCCCAGTGACACAGTAGAGTCCCAGCTGAGGCACACAATATAGCCAGGTAAATCTGGCAGCCTGGAACAGCCTAAAGTCACAGTAACAATAGAAGCTAAGGGTTGCTTACATCAATACTCCTAGACTAGTCAGGCCTAAGGAGAATGTAAACTCACTTAACAGGACCTGCAGGAGGAATTCAGGTGACTGGCCCATCCCCTTCATTGTGGGACCCAGCAATTGGACAAGCATCACTCATACAGTAGGACCCTAAGACACACACAATGGTCAATTGAGACTAATGGGATTGAAAGATCAAAGTATTAACCCCAGAGGTGAAAATGACAAGACAAAAAAGCAAAATGCAATCTCAAATGTCCAGTCCAACAGGAACAAGTATAAGAGACACTGAAATAGAGGACATTAGAAGTCACACACCTGAAATTTCTGAAAAGATAACAAGTGAAATAAAGAAATCCATGAAGCTATAGAGGAAATCAGATTAGAAATAACTTCTCAGGTAAAGAAATAAATGACAACCTTAATAAAGGAATTGCTTGGCATAGCTAGAGAAGACATAGATTTAAAAAAAAAGTGCAGGAGCATGGGAAAATGATGGAAACCTTGAATGAACAACTTAGGAAAGAAATAGAATGCATGAAACAAATTCAAAGAGATACCCAGGAAATAAAAAACTCCATTGAAAGCTGGCAAAACAGTTTGAATGAAGCTGAGGATAGACTTTCAGACCTCGAAGACAGGATCGCAGCTAGTGATCACGAAAGGAAAGAACTTGTAAAAGTAACAAGGGAGCATGTAATAACTCAACAGCTTCAAGGTGATGCAGGGAGAAGCAATATAAGACTGATAGGCATCAATGAAAAACCAGGATTCAAGGCAACTGACTTAAAAAAATTATTTGAGAAGTAATAGCAGAAAATTTCCCAAACATGGGAAAAGAATTGGATATGCAGATAAGTAAGGTATATAGAATGCCAAACAGTCATACCCAAAATAAATCTGCACCCAGACATATAATAATTAAGATCCAAGAATACAGCATAAAAATGGAATACTAAAAGCTGTTTGAGAAAAGACACAACTCATCTATCAAGGAAAGCCCATTAGAATCATGGCAAACTATTCAGCACAAAATCTCAAGTAAATACAAGCTTGGAGTGAAGAATTTCAAGCTCTGAAAGAAAACAACTTTTAACCCAGATTGACATACCCTGCAAAACTTTCTTTCAAAACTGATGGAGAAATAAGATAGTTCCATGACAAAGAACAACTGAAGAAATTCATGTCTACCAAGCCAATCCTACAAAGAATACTGAAAGATATACTAGAGAGAGACAATAATGACTATAATTCCCAGAACAACAGCAGAAAGAAACCACCAGGCAGGGCAAGCAATTAAATGTGGGGCAAAAGCAGGAAACCAACAGAAAAATAACATGACGAAGTTAAGCCAGTACATATCAGTTATACCCATCAATGTAAATGGCCTTAATTCACCAATTGAAAGACATAGGCTGACAGAATGGATCAAGAAACAGAATTCAGCAATATACTGTATGCAAGCAACACATCCGAGTCAAAAGGAAACTCATAGACTAAAAATCAAAGGACAGGAAACAATATTCTATGTGACAGGAACCCAGAAAAGCAGAGGTAGCTATTCTGGTTGCAGACAGTGTAAACGTCAAACCAAAAATGATCAAAAGAGATAAAGAAGGTCACTGCATACTTGTTAGGGGAAAAATTCAAGAGGAAGAGCTAGCAATCATAAATATATATGCAGCAAATGCCGGAGCACCCAACTATATAAGACAAATACTAATAGATATGAAAAACCAAGTATGCAATAACACAATTGAAACAGGGGACCTCAATACCCCATTGTCACAAAGAGATGAATCAAGTAGACAAAAGGTTGGCAAAGGAATAACAGAACTGAATCAAACCTGTGAACAAATGGACTTAGTAGATGTTTACAGAATGTCCCACCCAACAACATCAGAATACACATTTTTCTCAGCTGCACTTTGGATGTTTTCTAAAATAGACTATGTATTAGCCCACTGAACATGCTTAAGTAAATGCAAAGGGATTGAAATTTATCCCACGCATACTATCTGATCATAGTGCACTGAAATTGGAAATTAATGGCAAAAGAAACTACAAAACCTACATAAACATATGGAAATTAAATAACAACCTCTTGAACAACCAATGGGTTACAGATGAAATTAAAGAAGAAATTAAACAATATTTAAAATTCAATGAAAATGCAGATACAACATACCAAAACTTGTGGGATGCAGTGAAAGTCGTCCTAAGAGGGACATATATAGCAATAAATTGTCACATCAAGAAAACAGAATGAAAAAAAAAAAAAAAACAGAATGAGCACAAAGAAGCAACCTAATGCTGCACCTCAAGCTTGCAGAAAAAGAAGAGCAAGTCAGGACCGGGAGTTTGGCTCAATGGCTTAAGTACCTGTTTGGCAGCCGTGAAGTTGTGAGTTCAATCCCCAGTGCCACAAAAATAAAAAAAATTTAAAAAAAAGAGCAAGTCAAACCCAAAGCTCATAGAAAAGAGGAAAATATAAAGATCAGAGCAGAAATTAATGCAATTGAGACTAAGAAAACAATACAAAGGATTAATAAATCAAAGAGCTCATTCTTTGAGATAATAAAATTGATAAACCTCTAGCCAAACTTATCAAGAAAAAGACTGAAAAAACTCAAATGCATGCAATAAGGAGTGCAAAGGGAGAAATTACTACAGATCCCATGGAAATTCAGAAGATCATAAATGCCTACTTTGAAAATCTTTACTTACATAGTGTGGAAAACCCAGAGGAAATGGACAAATTACTAGAAACATATGAATTACCAAAGCTGAATCAAGAAGCTATAACAATTTTGAATAATGCAATATCAGCTACTGAAATTGAAAATGTGATTAAAAACTTACCAACAAAGAAAATCCCAGGTCCTGATGGATTCACAGCTGAATTCTACAAGAAATTTAGAGAAGATTTCATGCCAATACTCCTCAAACTCTTCAATGAAATTGAAAGGGAAGCAATCCTCCCCAATTTGTTCCTAGAGGCAAGTATTAATCTGATACCAAAACCAGAGAAACACCCAACCATAAAAGAGAACTATAGGACAATCTCCCTAATGAACATCGATACAAAGATTCTCAATAAAATACTGGCAAACAGAATGCAGCAAATCATCAAGAATATTATACATCATGACCAAGTGGGATTTATCCCCGGAATGCAGGGATGGTTTAACATATGCAAATCAATACATGTAATATACCACATCAACAGAGCCAAAGACAAAAATCATGTGATCATCTCAATAGACGCAGAAAAAGCTTTTGATAAAGTCCAACACTTTTTCATGATAAAAACCTTGCAGAAACTTGAAATAGATGGTCTCTACCTCAATCTGATAAAAGCCATCTATGACAAACCAACAGCCAACATTGTACTAAATGGACAAAAACTGAAAACTGTCACTCTAAAATCAGGAACAAGACAAAGATGCCCACTATCACCACTCCTATTCAATATAGTTCTGGAAACATTAGCCAAAGCAATCAGATGAGAGAGAAATCAAAGGAATAAGGATAGGAAAGGAAGAAGTCTATTTATCACTTGTTGAAGATGACATGATACCCTACAGAGAAGACCCTAAAAATTCCATCAAAAGGCTACTACAGTTAATAAACAAATTCAGCAGTGTAAGTGGGATACAAAGTCAACACAAAAATCAATAGCATTCCTGTACAGAAACAACAAACTCAGTAAGAGAGAAATTATGGAAATAACACCTTTCACAACAGCATCCAAAAAACAAAATGAAATACTTAGCAATCAACCTAACAAAGACTGTAAAAGACCTATATGATGAAAAAGTACTCTAAAAAAGGAGATTGAAGAGGATGTTAGAAAATGGAAAGATATCCCTTGCTCTTGGTTAGGAAGAACCAACATTGTGAAAATGGCCATACTCCCAAAACTGTTATATAGATTTAATGCAAACCCAATCAAAATGCCACTAATATACCTTACAGATCTGGAGAAAACGTTCCTAAAATTCATTTGGAACAGAAGAGACCTAGAACAACAAAGGCAATTCTGGGCAACAAAAGCAAGACAGGAGACATTTCAATCCCTGTTGAAATTATACTACAAAGCTACAGTGCTAAAATCAGCATGGTACTGGCAAAAAAAAATAAACCTGAGGATCAATGGATTAGAAGATGCAAATACAACTACAAAGACACTCAGCCACCTTATATTTGACAAAGGGGCTAAACATGTTCACTGGAAGAAAGATAGCCTCTTTAATAAATAGTGCTGGAAAAATTGGCTTTCTATATGCTGATGACTGAAACTAGACCCACGTCTGTCACCATACACTAAACTAAAGTCAAAATGGATCAAAGATCTAAACAGTAAAATAGAAACACTAAATTTACTTAAAAACAAGGCAGGTAGAGATCTTGAAGACACAGAGGTAGGCAAAGGGTTCATGAACAAAACACAAACTGTACGGGAAGTATGTCAAAGAATCAACAACTGGGATCTCATCTTTTTAAAAGTTTTTGCACCTCAAAAGGAATCACAAATTAAGTGAAAAGAAAACCCACAGAATGGGAAAGAATTTTAGCCAACTGTCCCTCAGATAGAGGACTTACATCCAGAACATATAAAGAATTGAAAAACATCAGGCCCCCCAAATTCAAAGACCCAATTCAAAAATGAGCATCTGAGATGAACATGCACTTCTCAGATGAAGAAATACAAATGGCAAATAAATACATGAAGAAATGCTCAACATCACTGGTCACTCAAGAAATGCAAATTAAAACAACACTGAGATTCCATTTCACTCCAGAAAGAATGGCAGCCAATAACAAATGTTGGTGGGGCTGTGGTGGAAAAGGAACACTTCTCCACTGTTGGTGGGAGTGTAGACTGGTGCAGCTACTGTGGAAATCAGTATGGAGATTCCTCAAAAAACTAGGATTGGAAGTCCCATTCAATCTAGCTATTTCCCTTCAGGGTACTTTCCCAGAAAAACTGAAAATATCATGCCACAGCAATATATGTGCACCCATGTTTATAGCAGCACAATTTGTAATAGTTAAATCTTGGAAACAACCAAAATGCCCATCAACTGTAGAATGGATGAAAAAGCTGTGGTATTTTTAAACAATGGAATATTACTCAGCTATAAAAAGGATGATCTTGAGGCTTTTATAGGTAAATGGAGGCAACTTGAGACTACGCTCATAAGTTAAATAAATCAGACTCACGTTCGTAAATATCATATTGTCTCCCTAATGTAAAAAATAAATAATAATAAAAAACTGAAAGAGTAATAACATCCAAAATGTACAATAGAATTGTAATAATGAAAGGGAAAGTGCTCAAAATTAGAGAACTGGGATAGGGGAAAGAAGAAATGGAGGAAAGAAAAAGATTTTATATATGTAGGTATACACATATAACTGTATGTATGTATAAGTGTGCAAGATAGCTTACTACTAATTCTCTTTTAGTGCATCAAAACAAATAGTTTGTGCTGTCATTGTTTGATCGTTTGATCACTTTTTATGCCTAGATCTTATAACTTGAACAACTACTTCTAAGATAACAATATGCAATATATTAACTAGTGTTGATTTTTTACTGTTTGGTGGTGGTTTTTTTTTTTAATTCTGTATTATTTCTATCCTTTTTTCTGTTTTGCTTTAAAAAAAATCCCAAACCCATGGCTAAAGTAGTAGTGACAAATGGATGCAGACTCTGGTTGACATGCAAACATGACTGAGATGTCCTCTATCACTGTTTGGAAAAACAAAGCAAGTATCAGGACACACTTTGCACAGGAAGGCACTCTTGCTGTCAGATAACTAAAGATGGGGGATACTTGTTAACCCTTTTAGGGGAAAATAAGACTAGTGAGAAAACCTTGGAACAACCAAACCCTGCACATTGAAAGTGTAAGGGCAAAAAAGCACAGGATCTAAGACTGAAGTCCAGTTCTGGCTCAGCACTAAGAACCTGAGTGACTCAGGGTAAGGCCTTCACCTCTATGAGTTTTATCCTTCTGATCCCCGAAACAAAGGGATTAAAGATGATCCACAAGGTACCTTGTTCCCTAAACTTAGACATCGGATAGATTCTGCATAAATGGGTACTTAATACAAATGTCTACTACTGTTGATGATAGTGAGAGAAAGGCCATTCTAGGGAAAGGCATGGCTTTTTAGACTATTCCAAATCAAAGTGAAGAATAGAGGGTGAGCTGCGAAGTTGACTGCAAAGGCTGGAGAGAAGAAAAAGCAGTAAAATTCCTGGGGCAGAAAGCAGAGCAACACTAGTAGAGAGATCATGTAGAGGCTGCACTCAGAATATTCATGGGTGTGTGTCTGACTTCACGCAGAGATCAAACAGGAGTCTGAGTGTCACCAGAGAGAGGAGTTGGATTCAGGATGACAGTGGGAGTGAGGGAGGGAAATGAGAAGAATCCGGGATGTCAGAGAGAGGGAGAAAAGCAGGAATGACAGGGAAAATGTAATCTCCTCATTAATGTAATAAGAAACCATGCATTTAATAATGCTCAAATGAACACTGTCTGCCCTCCCAAACTGCTAACTATAGAAGTTTTGTTTTGATGCATTGATTACCTGCATTGATGAGTGTACTACAGGGAAGAACTAACCAGGAAGCATGTTTAGAAAGAGGCACGAGTAGTGAGTCTGTGGTCTCCATCTGACCAGGATAAATCACTTCTGATTTCCTGTTGGTAGCCACGAAGCACAGCAAGAGGCTGAATCCAGCTGTAGCCAAATACCTCAAACTTCCTCTCCATTTCTCTATATGCAGCAAGGTTATGCATGAAAAACTGCAGGTTCGACCCCAAGAACTAAGACAGGGAATCAAAGTTCTTTTTCTATTAAAAACAAGAAATAAAATCTATCTGGAAACAATGCAGTTTATGTCAGATCATCACTGTGTTTAGCTAACCAAGTTATTTAACTTCTCTGTGCTTCAGTTTTGTCTTGTAAAAATGGGTAAATATAGCCTCAAAAAGTTGCTGGGTAGATGATATGGGTTAGTGCTTGGAAAGCAGCAAGAAAAACAGTGTTCAGCACAAAGCAGCAAGAGCAAATAGCGTCTGATAGTATTCAATAGCTGCTGCTGTGGATAACTATTTAATTACTAAACTTTGATAACTGATTTACTATCATGCTTGTCCTCATTTCAACACACCCAGAGACCCAGGTAGCCTTCTACAGAGAATGATATTCAGCTTTCCTGATTCTCAAGAAGATTAAAATATGAAAAACATTTGGGAATTCAGATCAAATCCATTCCAGAGCAGACACTTTGTCTGTTTTTTAATAATTTTGAAGGTATTGGGCTACAACACAAGCACAAGGCTGGGGTGAGCTACATAGTGCTACCCTGCCTCAAAAAAACTAGGGCCAGGAGTTTGGCTCAGTGGCTTAAGAACCTGCCCTGGCAGGTGCAAGGTTGTGAGTTCAATCCCTGGTGCCGAAAAAAAAAAAATTTTTTCTTTTGAAGGTAGGTAGCCCAAACTATTCCAAGATACACATAATATTTATATATTTTATATATAATATATATTTTAGTAATTCAAACAAAACTATCAAAAGTTAAAATGAAGGAGCTCATTGTAAGAAAATTATATATTATAATTCACTCAGTTTCTAAAGCCTCTTTCTCACACAGATGAGGAAAATTTGTTGCAATATTTTGTGCCTGTAGACAGTCTGTCCTACCCAAGAGAGAATGCTAGATTGGTTTGCCATGGGACATAAAAGTTCAACGGTAAGGAAAAACTTCTTGCCCAGTGAATCATGGGTCAAATTTACATAACACATGTTGCCTGAAGAAATGTCTTTTCCCTTAAATTTATATTTGATCTTAGAGCTGCCTCTAGGCCTTCTCAATTTCTATGTGGAATTCAATCCATTTGAGCAATGATTTTCAATGGTTACAACTCTAGGTAACACTGATATTATGACTGAGAGGGAAAAAAATCAAGAGAAATTAAAACTATAGGAGAATGTTTTGACCCTGGAATTTTGTCAGTGAGGACATTCAACAGAAAATAAAATTTAGTCTGAGTCAAATTAGATTCAGTAAATAGTACGAGAAAAACGAAACAGGAATTCTAACAGTATAATAATGAACTTTTTGAGGCAAATTGAGAAATACTCAAAACAGGTGCAAGAATCATTTGTTAGTAACCCCAAAACAGCACAAACTGACAAGAAAGAAATTAAAATTGAGAAACAATTAATGAAAAATATAACTGACAACAGTTACAACTTCTTATAGTAATATCTATTAGTCAAAAATTGATAAAATAGTATCTTCTTACAAAACTTGACATTAGAAAACTGTAATATTGAGAAATAGGACCAAAAAGTAATCAGTAAAAGAGCTATAGGTGATAAAGTGAAGTAGATGAAATACAATGTATCCAATCTTTAATACTGATAGAGTAAACATTTTAGTTCAATTAAAATAAGCATAGTAGAACAAAAGGTTAAAATCATGAATAGTTTAACATGGCTATATTAAAAATTAAGGAGTCAAATAGACTAATATTTTATTCCAGTGGACCCCAAGAATGCTTTACTGATCCAAATTCATTAATTATGGCATAAACCTGAACTAAATACTGTTACTTATAAGCAGACTTACAATATCTTTATATTTAAATTGAGTCAAAATTTCAGAATCAAATTGTGAGGGTCAAGTTAGTCAATATACATGACAGCATTCTGCCTAGTAGGTTCAATTTGCTTTTGAGATTCTGATATTTAAACACAAAGCAAATTGACATTGATTAAATTAATAAATGAAATAAATATTGATTATGAACAAAGGAATATGAAATCACTAGTATTTGTGTTCTGAGGTTTTAATTAGCAGTTGGTTATTTACTCAGATCACTTATTGATTTAAAAAACAGAAGCTCTAGCTGGAAACATGAGCAGACCAGAGCAACGGCTGCAGAGAAACCAGGTAGGAGGCCACGGTAGGTGCCCAAAAGAAAAAGGGTTGAATGAAGTCATGCAGTGAAGATGGTGACATGTGGCATTTTTTGGTGAAGGGAAGACAGGCACCAAAGCAGGTTTGGTGAGGTGCAAAGTTGAGTAAAAAAGTCTGGAGCAAGAAAGAACAATCAGGCAGAAAACAAAAGTACAGCA
The DNA here is from genome assembly GCA_004363535.1 of Dasyprocta punctata. Taxonomy (NCBI): domain Eukaryota; kingdom Metazoa; phylum Chordata; class Mammalia; order Rodentia; family Dasyproctidae; genus Dasyprocta; species Dasyprocta punctata. Next base: position 71,511 of record RJWM01002048.1, on the reverse strand, counting down.
GTCAATACCACACTCATGACATCAAACACGTGAAACTTGAAGACATCACCTAGGAAAGTCAGAAAGAGAAATGCCGAGGGCTCTTCAGCAGTCAAACTCTGCACATTATTAACGGGGTGGAGGAGTACATATCAGAGAGGCATAAGGAAAACCAGGATGGTGTGGTAGCATTGAAGCAGAAGAAGAAAGTGTGTTCAAAAAAAGGAGTGTAATTGATTAATTGCTTGAAAACACTAAGGTGAGGAGTATTCTTTATTAGAGTGGCTACATACGGATCTTTAAAAACTTGTATGAAAAGTCATCTCACAAAGTACTCCAGACAAAATACTGAACCATTTGGTAATGATAGAACAAGAGAGAACAAAGTGGAGTCATGCCTATAACCAGTCCTTTAAAGAAATGGGGTGGTATTGGGAGGATAATGAGGAGGTTAATGGAGATCTTCTGTTTCCTTAATTCAAGTATCTGGTATTAAGTAATCTTTATATATAGAGATGGAAATTGTCTCAGAAGGACAAGGATTAACTGTAAGATCAAAACACTTGAAGTAGCAACACTGATGGAAGTACCAGTCTCAGAAAGGATGAGGATAACCCTTGAGTTGTCACAAACGAGAATTAATACTAGCGACTCTGGTACTCATCCTCTTTGGAAGGGGAGGCTGTCGAAGGTTTTACACGTGCTACCTTCAACAACACATCAATCTTCTTAATCTCACTCATGTCAAAACAGTTAAACTCTTTAACAGAAGAAGAAATATTGAGGAAATGGCTCAAAAAAGAAAAACAAAGATGGCACCATTTACACAACCCACATCCCATGCTGCTATGCCAAGATCCCCAAACAACAGGAGGGAACATACTTAGGATCTGGGAAAGCTTCCCCAGTACACACACACTTCTAAGGGATCTAAAACCAACAGCTCCTGGGTCATGATTCAGCCATGACTCCATGGAATTGCCCCATTTATACTTCTCTGGGGGAGCGGGAATTGCACAAGCTCTCAAGGCAATACCCTATGTTGGACTTTTCTTCCTCTTTGACTGCTATCCAAGCACAAGCAGCACTCCGTGGTCATTCTCCTCCTGGACTATTTCATTTCACAAGCAGAGTGCTTCTTTCTCCTTGTATGATTTGTCTCAAACCCTTATCAGAAAGATGAAGAGTTTATTATGTTCCTAATTATTTTATCCTTGTGGAGAAGGAAAGGTTTATGAATAAAAACATGACTTAGATCATGCCGAGCAATGAAAACTTATTTTGATTCATGATACATTTTAAAACAGAATAATTCATTGATCTCTGATGGCTCAAAAAGGGTTTGATTCTACTTTTGGCCAAGGAACATTTCAATTTTTTGTCTCAACCCAAAGGTTAGAAAATTATGAATGGAAATTTACAAAATAGCCACTACAAAAATTATATTGTCTAACTCTCTACCTTGTAGCATCATTTTCTATCAAATTACAAAATCTGTTTGAAGGGATTTTAACACTGTAAATTCTAAGTGTAAGAAAAATAACTAAATTTAGAAAGGTAAAATTAAAGTCAAAAAGTGTCCAAAAAAGGAAGTTTTAAAACAGAGGAGTTAAATTGCACATATAGTAATATGTTTTAACTTTTTAATTGACAAAATGGTAATTTTTATGGACTACAATGTAAAGTTTGGAGGGATTGCTTATTTGCTTGTGGTACTGGACTGTATTCCCAGCACTTTTTATTTCAATATAGTTTCTCACTAAATTACTAAATTGCCAAGGCAAAGCTTAAACTTGCAATCCTCCTGCCTCAATTGCCAAGAACACCGGGATTATAGGCATATATACCACCACACTAGGAGACAGTGTGACGTTTTATCTATCAATTCATTGTAAACTACTGAATCAAATTAATTAACATTCACTACCTCACCACAGTGAATACAGTTCATAATAATATATATCTCAACATTGCTATTTGATTTTTAACACTCTTACCACATATATGATCATCTTTTAGCTGAGGATCTGAAATCCAAGTAATGCTGGCAGGCAGGGCATAAAAGTCCATATTAGTGTATCTCAGGGGCAGTAAGAATACAAAAGGCTTTCAGTCTCTCTCTTTTTACCTGACAGATTATTTCTGATCTAATTTCCTCTACAGTCTCATGGATTTTATTTTTACTTCACTTGCTATCTTTTTAGAAATTTCAAGTGTGTGTCTTCCAATGTCTTGTGTTAGTTCATCAAAAAGAATGGTTTGTGCTTTCATTGTTTGTTTGGTCATTTATTTCATGTCTATATCCTGTAATCTGAACAATTTGAAGATAATAATATGCAATACATTAACCATTGTTAATCTCCTATCATTTTGTTTTTGAAATTTTGTATTATCATTTTTCTTTTCTTTTCTTTTCTTTTTTTTTTTTTTTTTTTTTTTTTTTTTTTTTTTTTTTTTTTTTTTTTTTGTTTTTGTTTTGAAATAAAGAGTGCAAAAGACTGCACAACTCTAGAAACCAGTGCTGCTCAGACTCACACTTGAACCTGACCCACCTGAAACCTCTTAAAAATGTAGTTTCTGCTTCAGAAAGCCTGGGGCAGGGCAAGAGAACCTCATTTCTAACTCCCAGGGACTGTGCAGACTGCTGAGTTTCAGACTACAGATGAGATCAGCCCTGGAGAGAGTTACACACACAAATGGACTGGGTGAAGTACTCAGTGTCAGGAGATCTTTATCAGAAAGATATTGAAACAAGACTTGCCTGTTGTTATAGTGTGGTCTGATGGCCCCCATTTAAGCCTCATGCAATCATTGTCAGGGCTGAGTCTAGCCTTCCTGCTTGGTTTGTTGTCTGGTGCTGAGATTGGCGGTGTGAGTGCTATACCTGCCCAGGGGTGGAGCTGACATACAGTGTAAGGTCAGAAGGCGTGTCTTCCCTCTTTTGCCGATTCATCCCTTGTTGTTTTGCAGGCACCAGGAAAGGCTGACTCTCCCCCCACCTCTGGTCACACCAGCTGAGTATGGACTGAAAACTCCAAGAACTGTAAGAAATAAACCTTTCTTTCCCTAATTTTGGGCGTCAGGCATTTTGTCTCAGCAGTGAGAAAAAAGTAACCAAGACACCCATGTTATGATCATCAGCTGAGATGGAATGATGAAAAAATAAATAAAAATAATAAAACAGGTCCTGGGTGAAGGAAATAATAAAACACCAATGGCTGCCTGATGCTCTTCCTCACTGACTTTTCCAACTCCAGATATGAAAATTCCTTCAGGAAGAATAAATCAGTCACTTGGTAAAAGGATCCCTCAAGACTCTAGTCAGTGATTATTTACTAACAAATTATTCAGGAGTCCCTAGATCTTGAAATAACTGTGCATTTCTAATAGACAGACTAATGTGTAAGTTTCCTAGACTAACTCAGTGCTTATCCTATGACTTAGCACATTCCAGTTTTCCAGTGGGACTGAGGGCTCCTTTCCCTACACACACACACACATGAAGGGCAAAATGAATCTTTATATAAAGGGTATAAAAGGGTCAGTAACTTTGGAGCTCAATACCCATCCTTCCCTGACCTAAAACACCCTAGTCTTCAGACTTTCAAACAGTAAACTAAGGCCAGTCGGACTGGCTGAACCAAAATAGATAGGCTTTGATATCCACAGAGGATGGGTCATAGGACATCGTGGATAGCAAAATTCAAAGATGCCCAAGTCCTTATATGAAAAGGCATAATATTTTACCTAGTCTATGCGTCTGTTCTCATATACTTTAAATCTGTATGTTACATATTACAATGTAAATGCTATGTAAATAGTTGTGATTAATGACATCCAGACCCATTGTAGGTCTAACTCTAGTACATGTCAGAGACTGCATGACATTTTAAATTCATATTTGGTTGAATCTGCTCACAGAGATGGAGAACCAGCAGATGGAGGCTGTTCAAGGTAGAGATGAGTGGATAACAGTGCTTCATACCCCAAGCCAATGACAATGAGGATTTTTTTTTTTTACCAGGGATTGAACTCACAACCTCACACCTGCCAGGCAGGGATTTAGGCCATTGAGCTAAACCCCTGGCCCTGTTTTTTGAGACAGGATCTCACTATGAAGTTCAGGCTGGCCTTAAACTCACTTTGTGGCCCAGGCTGGTCTTGAACTCACAACGATCCTGCTGTCTCAGCCTCCCAAGTGCTGGGATTAAAGGCGTGAGCCACCATGCCCAGCAACAATGAGTATTTAATATTAAGACGTTACCAAAAAAAAAAAATACAAAATGGTACAGGAGAGAGAAGGTTTTAGCTGGCAAAATAATCACTGCTATACAAGCAACTTTGTACCGTGTAGGTGATTTATGCAGACACACACACACACACAAAAAAAATCAAGGCCAGGGATTTAGCTCAGTGGTAAGGTTGTGAGTTCAATCCCCAGTTAAAAAAAAAATCAGCATACACACAAACAAAATTTATCAGAAAATGAGGCATCTTCTTTACTTTCATTTTGTGGTACTATTTAAACCTCAGAAGATACATTAAATATGAAAAACTTAATATGACTTAGGTACATTTATTTATATGCAATACAGCCAGTGTAGATGAGGGGGAACATGATGAAACTCAAATTCAACAGACCCACTTTAATTAGATCATGAATGAAACTTTGGTTTTAACAGAATTCCCCATATGGTAGCCATGGGGTTAGGCTATTCAATTTGCAAAGTATAACTTATTTGGGGGAGAGGGTGGGTGACACCATGAGTGATAATAGCAGTCTAAAGCCACAGATTTACCAGTGTTAAACAAAAATATCAGCACTCTCAAGGAATATCCCATTCTTTGGTACTTTATCAACCTACCGCTCTTTAACATTACTGAAAAGAGTTTCAAGTATAGAACTGTTGTGCAGAAATTATAACACTTAGACTCAGCGTTGATGTATTTCATCAGTCTAAGAGTAGCAAAACATTAAGAATCAGAATGGGAATGAGGATTCCAGGGAAAGTAAACCTTTTAAAATTGTGCTTATTTGGGAAACATAATAACATGTTAATTAGGAGAAAAACTTTTGAGATTTACTATGCAGGATACAGAATAAATACACAAAAATCAACATGTTTCATACAGCAACAATGGACCTAGTGAGAAGGAAATTAGGAAAACAATCCCATTCATAATTGTTTCAAAAAAAATTAAACACCTGGGAATTAACCTAGTCAAGGAAGTGAAAGACCTCTTATAACAAAAACAACAGTGTTCTCAAAAAGGAGATCAAAAGGGGCATCAGAAAATGGAAAGACAGCCCCTGTTCCTGGATAGGCAAAACCGACATTGTCAAAATGGCCATACTGCTAAAATTGACGCTCATATTTAATGCGATCCTGGTCAGTACACCACCAATATCCTTCATAGAGCTAGAGAAAGCAATCCTAGAATTTAGACAGAACCAGAAGACCCACAACAACAAAGGCAATTCGGGGCAACAAGAGCAAAGCAGGAATTTTAAGATATAAGACAAATCTACAGTGATAAAAACAGCATGGTACTATCACAAAAACAGACATGTGGGTCACCGGAACAGAATAGGGGATATAAAGACAATCACAGGCACCTTCGGCTATTTGATCTTTGACAAAGGGGCCAAAAACATATGCTGGGAGAAACAGCCTCTTCAACAAATGGCACTGGGAAAACCATATTTCTCACCTGATACTAAAGTAAAATAAGATGCATAAAATAAAGATGGATCAAAGCCATACATATAGAAACAAAAGCAATCTTCTGGAAGATAAAACAGGTAAAACTCTTGACCGAGACAAAGGCATAGGTATTAAAAAGTAACAAAGAACCAACAAATGGAATTATATCAAAGTTACAAGCTTCAGCACAGGAAAGAAACAGCCAACACCAAGACACTTACAGGGTGAGAAAAAAAATTTTGCTAGCTCCTCCTTAGGCAGAAGACTAATATTTGGAACATATAATTTAAAAAACCTCCAAAATACTAGACTCCTAAAAATAAAAGACTCACTCAAAAAGTGGGCAACTGAAATGAATGACACTTCTCAAAAGAAGTAGTAAAAATGGCCAATAAGCACATGAGACAATGTTCAGCATTTTTGACCACTTAAGAAATGCAAGTCAAAGCAATATTCCATTAGATATTCTAGGAAGTACGCCCTGTCACCAAGAAATTAAAACCAAAAAAAAAATATTGATGAAATTATGGGAATGAAAGAAACCCTCGCATGTTGCTGTTGGAGTGTAAACTACTATACCCTCCGGAAATCAGTGTAGAGATTTTTCAAAAAATAAAACAGAAATTCCATTTGACCCAGCTATACACATCTGGGTATCTTCCCAAAAGAATTAAAGATATCATATTATAGTGATCCATGCATACCCGTGTTTTTAGTGGCACAACTCACAATAGCTAAATTATGAGAATGGTTTATATGCCCATCAACAGATGAATGAAGAAAATATGTAGGTAATGACGGAGTGCTACCCCACCCTAAAAAGGGTGATTTTACTCAAATAGGAAAATGAATGCACCTCCCTACCCTAATGCTAAGTGAAATCAGACACAGAAGGTCAAATATTACATGGTTTCCCTGACAGTAGAGGCCCCAAATATAAATAATTTCAAAGGCCAAATAAAAGATAAATGATAGGAGACAAGGAGGTAGACCTACTGGAGATGAGGAGACCTAGGGATGGAGGAAGAGGGGGGACAAGGAACAGAACAGGAAAGGATCATAATAAGAATTAAAATGTAATGTGTATGTGCACCAACTTCTCACAATGAGTATATTCTTTATGTACTGCAAACACATCTAATAAAAAATAAAACAGAAAAAGGGGAAATCATTTAAGTCCTTTTTGTTTAGTCTATGTAGAGCCTAAGGCATCATAAAATGCCCTTCGACATTTTGCTTTTCACATTAATCCTTGTATTCCTACATGTTGTTAACTATTAGATCATGAAGGCAAATTGTGTCACATAACCAACAAAAACAAATTAAAATTACTATGCATTAGGTGCACTGTTTTGCTTACATTATCTCATTCAATATTCATAACTTTTGAAGTAATTACAATAACCACTAGTTCTTCCAAAAATGAGCACCACCCCCATGAGGGACCCATCCATCAGGAAAGAGAGGATGGGCTTTGCCTGAGATGCATGGTCCAGGACTCAGTTTCCTATTCCTAAGACCACCTGTTGGTCTTTGGCCCTGAGGCCATGCCTCACTTCTACCAGGCCTGATAACCAGATCCGTCCTGCAAGACTCCAACTCCCAGGGTTAGATAATATCTGTGAATAGACAGAATCCCCAGAGCCCTGATGCTGCCACTTATCTGAATTTGCAGCGTCTTTTCACGGCAGGAACTGCCTCTTCTGTGCCCGGCCTCTTGAACAGGACACTCATCAGTTGCTGTTGCCTCCCCAAGCTGTACCTGATCTTGCTGAGTGCATGATACTGCTGGCTGTGTATAGCCAACACCTTCATTTCTCACTCTGTCCTGGCCTCCACCTTCACCTACTTAATGACCTCTGCTACAGAGACCTGCTGTCTGCAGGCCCAAGACAGGTCTAATGCTCAGCCTACATCACGTGAAGAAAAGGCTGGTTATAAACTCCTTACTGAGGGCAAGAACTAGAACTAGGCTATGGGCATGAACATTATCAGCGGATCTTTTTTTCATTAATTTTTGCATTCATTTCGTGGGCATTTACTGACCTTGTACTTGTTATCAAATACTGTGCTGAGTAATGAAATCCCTGTCCTCACGGAGTTGTTTCGAATGCACCAAGATGATAAATTTTAACAAATGAGCACACCATAATTTTTTTGCAAATGTGATATAATAGGTTCTATGAAGAAATACAAGATGTGAAGGCAGCATTAAATCTGAAATGTAACAGATGTTTAAGAACTTCCACGACCGTTGGCATTTTCATGAAAGGTGAGCAGGTCAGAGAGCCTGTAATAAGCACGAAGCTGGCACACATGAGAAGCGGAAAAAAGGCTGGCTGTGCTAGAGGACCTGGATGAGGGACTGAGTGATAAGCAGGAGTGGGCCAGGAGGGCAAACTGACACATTTGACTGCTGTATAAAAGTCAGGATTGTACCCAAATAGATGCTCATATAGAGATACACACACAAGCACTGAGATCTGGGGTAGACCAGAGGCTTCTGGGTATCAACACCCCACACACCAAAAGAACAAACACAGAAAGCTCTGCAGCCAACTACACAAAGATGACACAATTCTAAGTATCAGGGTCCGGTACAGGGAAAAAGAAAGGAATTATCATCCTATGCATAAATGTTCATTTTTTATAATTACAAACTTTTTGTGGTGCTTGGGATTGAACTCAGGATCTTGTGCATGCTAAGTATGCACTCTACCACTGAGCTACAGTCCCAGCCCAAGTGTCCTTTTTTTGTAGTTTGAGTTGATGCAATTTCAAGAAAAAATATGATGGAGAAATACAGAAAAATATCAAATACTGAAATAAGCAACAGAAAAGAGACCAGAAAATGTGTTCTATATCTCTCACTTCACTAAAGAGAGGAAGAAAGCTGGTAGTAAGAATGAGCAAAGTCTATGAAATCACAAAGCACTGCAGTGGCACAGGGAAGAGGGTGTTGAACACCACATTTTAGCAATCAGAAGTTAAGTGCATATTTTCATGAAGTGTGAAAGACTTGAGAACTCATAGCCTGAAAACGAATACATTTTACAGATAGATTCTCATCTAAAGTTCTGCTTTCTGCATAGCCAGACAGAACCAAGGATCTTAGGTGAGGATTCTGAGTCTGTTTTATCCTCTGCAAAATGGGATGGAGCTCTGTTCCCAGGTTGTCCTAAGGAAGAAATGAGATGACACTCAAAAAACTCATCACAGTGGCTGTCACTTAATAGGCATGCGGCGAATGTAAATGCCCTTCTTTATGGATTACAGAAGCTGCAAAGCATGGTACCACACCAAAATAAGAGAGATGGATGATGAAGACAAGACAGATTTGATTCATTAAAGAAATCAAGTCCTTGAGATGTATATACTTTTGTGGTTCTAGTGTCATCCTATTAGAACAGTGAAGGTACTCAAGAAACTTTGGTTGAATGAATGAGACCACCACAAATATATTTTGATTATTCAAAACAATGTGAGCAATTATTTGAAAAAATCATCAATATTTCAGGAAATTGTAGTAATGAATTATGAGGCAAATATATGCACCTCAAGATTTACCCAACATTAACCTTTCCATAAACAAATGCAACAACAACAACAAAAAAAACGGTTACTGATACTGAAATAGGCAAGAACCTTCCAACAGCCTTTTAATAATCATACCTCAGGTAGCTTTATTCAAGGCTGTTTCAGAGTTTATTCATTTGACTCTCTAAGAGCACTTGCCACCATCATTACATCCTGTCACACACACATACACACACTCACACACACACATCTATGCATGTAAACATACTGTAGTATCTCTGTTCATGAACTCAATTCTCTCCACAATTCTAGTCGCAAACTGAACTGGATGAGAATCCAATCAACACTGAACATCACTATTGACTTTGATTTGGTTCTCATTCAACTTGGTTTGTGACCAGAATGATGGAAAGAATTGAGTTTGTGAACCGAGGCTCCGCTGTATATTTTTCAGTATTCCTCAACTCACACTTTCAATGCTCTTTTTCTCTTTTAATACTCCCCTTCATTGCTTCATCACTGTTTCAGAAATTCATATGCAATGTTTCCATTTCTAAATTTTTTTACCAGATGTATTCAATACTGTAAATTGTAAAGTGAGTCTGTTTAATATTTTAGAATAAAATTCCTTAATTGACTACACTTGTGTTAACTGCATTTGACCAGATGTCTCAAAAGAAAGAAAGAAAAAGGACAAATTTCTTAGAAAAATCATAGCATCCAGGTGATGGGTAACAGAGAAGAGGAAATAAATAAGGGTATATTTACAATAATTGTGCCAGTAGGAATTCTTTATAAAAGCAATTATTGTTATACCTCTTTATAAGACAAGTTATATTTTCTCACATACACTATTAGTTATTTAAAAACAACAAAAAGTCAATTTTCTGTGCCAAAAAAGGGCTCCCTGAATGAAGACCAGTTCATTTCATCTCAAGTCATGTCATCTTCAATTAATGCATGCTTTGACAATTCTGTCTTCTTTTGTCCAGAATGAGTGCTGCCCTTTCAGTGAAGAAAGTCATAGTCTCTTTCCATACAAACCTCACTAATGTGCTACAATATAGTAGTGTGTGGTGAAGATATAAAAAAAGAAAAATAAAAATTAGGAAGGAGGCAATCTAATCTAACAGTCACACAAGGAATTGGAAACTTAAAATTATTCTCAACAGTTTATGAAGAACAGACATAATTGATTTTTCACTATGTCTCAGGTGAAGAGGTTTAGAAATAGAACTTATAATTATTTTCTATTTTAAATGCAAACAGATTTGCATTGTTTTCATTCATTCACTAAACATTCTTGAACACCTGCTCTGTACAAATAGTGTGACACTTGGGCCACCAAGCCATAGCAAGACTGTGTCTCTGCCTTTGAATAGTTGGCAGTCCGGTGAGAATGAGAATTTTATCATACTTCTGGCAGCAGCAATAATGCATAGAAGCGTCACAGAATAAGATATTGGAAAAAATGAGAAGGCGGGGTGGCCAAAGTACAGACCATGGAAGTTAGCATCTTCAGGGGTTCAATCTGAACTGTCAGCCTAATGGCTTATCCCATTTTACAATGCAGAAGCAGAGTCAGTTTCAGCTTTATTTAGGTCCATGAGACATTGAAAGGATTCTAGATAAAACAATGGTAATCAACGCCTTTGCTCATTCTTATAGGCATAAGTTGAAGAGGAAGGGAGTCTCAAATACAATGAAACAGGAAAAACTAAACATAATGCATAAAGTAGTTTATAAAAATGTGTCTAATGCCAAAGCACTAGTCAATTCCCAACTTTAAGAAAGATCTGAATGTTAGTTTACATATTACTTCACACATATTCAGCTGCCTTTTGAGAATGTCTAATTCTGTTTCCCCCTCTACAAATGAGAAGCAAACAATAGCTGCACTTTAGTCAAGTAGCAAGCAAACAGGAGAAAAGGTGTGCAAACTGAACAAGCATGAGTTACCAAATATCTGATGAGTTAAAGATAAGGATAAAAAAAACCACAGGGAAATCGAGGGATTCTTTATTTCACAGTCACTGAGCCATGACAGGGTCCAATCACAACACAGAAAAAGAATAAAACCATCTTTCTCAAGGAAAAATAAGAACCTGGTAGTCCCCAGGGGATGAAATGGGGGGAAGCAGAGGACCATAAGGAGAAAGAGATAGTTATATATCCACAGAAGCACACTTAATAGAACTTTTCTCTGCAATATTTTCCATCTTTATTCTGAACAGTTGCCACCCCATTATATATATATATATACACACACACATATATTTTGCATTTGCTGTGGGGGTTTGAAATGTGTGCCAATATACAACTGTTAGTTCAACATAGCTCATACTCTTAAATAAAGATGTTCTCTATTGAATGACAGTTCATTGTGATTTATGAATCTTGCAAAAGTCTTCGTCTTGAACGTCAAATGAGTTTAGGATGACACTTTTCAGCATACCATTAACATTTAATTAAGCTGAGCTGATTTTACTCACTGTGGTCTGATTAAGAAAAAATAGAAAATGTAACATCTTCTGATATTTTTCACTCATAAGGACATGGAATGGTTTAAAGCAAATAGCACTGTCATTGTGTTATACCTGACTAAGTTTTTTAAGAGCAATGACCATGCTATTGTTTTCTTTGCATCTCCAGCGCATAACACGGTATTCAGGCCACTTCTAAGCATTTAGCAAATGCATACTATATGAATAAAAGTGAAAATGGAGCTCAGTGAGTGAGGAGAAAAGGGAAATTTCATTTCTGCATGGAAAGAGGAGGGCCAATACATGATCAAGTGTTTCCATAACTACATGCTGGGCTCTTTCAACCATTTTAATTGCATCACTTTACACTTTGAGCCCAAATATAGCTCAAGTTCCTTATTGTCCCTCAGCACAGATACACTTTTAGGAGGTGCAAAACCAATGACTCCAGGCTCTAACTCCAGCCGGCATTCAGTGGAGTTCCCTCATCTGTACGCTCCCTGGGAGGACGGAAGCTTTGTACAAGAGTGCAAGGGAAATCCCTGGGTTGGACTTTGCTCCTCTGACAGCTGTCCATCAAGGCACAAGCACTACGGAGTGATCCTTCTCTCCTCAGACAAGTTCACACCAGAAGTGGAGTGCTCATTCCTCCTTGGTTTATTCATCTTGAAAACCTTGTCAGAAAGATGAGGAGTTTATTATGCATCTAATTATTTTAGTTTTGTGGAGAAGACAAGGCTTATGAATGAAAACATAACTCAGATCACATTGATCAAAATTTATTTTGATTCACAATTCACTTTGAAGCAGAACAACTGTCTGACTTCTGATGGCACACAGAGCTTGGCTTCTACTGTTTTGCAACATGTATTCCACCTCTATCCCAACCGTAAAGTTAAAAAAAATTACACATGGAAATTTGCAGATACCCTTTACAAAATATTATACTGCTTAACTCTGTCTTGTAGGAAAACATCAAAGAACAAAATTTATGTGAAGAATTTGTTTCTTGGTACCAGGAATCGAACTCAGAACCTTGCATTTTTTAGGCAGGCACCATGCTGCTGAGCTATACCCTCGACCCCAGTGTGAAGGAATTTTGACACCGCAAGTGCCACATGTGAGAAAAAAGCAATTTAATGTAAGTAGTTAAAGTGTGCAAGAATCAGTAACGCAGCCTTGAAAACAGAGGCAGGAAAATACATATAACATTATATTTTATAAATGTATTTATTTTGAATAGACAAGTGCAAATTGAGTGCATTCATTGAACAATATGAAGTTTTGATCTACAAATTCACTATTAAAAGTTTAGCCAAGTCAACTAATATACCACTTACTTGACTATGGTAACCACAGTTTACAACTGTATATTGTATATTTCAAATTTCCTAATAAATTTTTAACACTCTAACCACATATATAATCATCCTTTTAACTGAGGATTTGGTATACAAATAATGTCAGGTGTCACAGCATGAAAATTTGTATTTGTATATCTAGGGGCAATAGCATTGCATGAAGGTTGAACAACTCTAGAAGCCAGTGCTGTCCAGAATTGCATTTGAACCGAGTCACCTGGGAATCATGTGAAAATGAAGATTCTGATCCAGGAAGTCTGTGACAGGGCTGTGACTTAATCACTTTCTCATCACTGGTGCAAAATACTTGAGGCCCACAAATTTAAGGTCAGCTAAGCTGAACAAGTAAGAGGGACTGAGTGAAACACTCAGCGTTAAGGAAGTCTACCTGTGGAGATCTTTATCGGAAAGTGATTTGAATAACATTTGTGCTTGTCACAGTCCCAAGTTGATCTAGAAAGGGATGAAGAATAAAAGATGTACCAGGCAAATGCAGTAATAAAACTCCTGTGGGAGCATTGTAGTCTTCTTAGGAGGTACTTGCACAACCTCAAATGTGGGAATCCCTTTAGGAAGCAGAAATCCACCACATGAAAAAGGATCCCACAAGTTTCTAGTTAACAATCATCTTATATTATTTAAAAGATCTGAGATTTTTGAAAGAATTATGTATTTTTCAATGGATAAGCTAATGTGTATGATTCTTACACTAACTCAGTGCTCACATTTTGACTTACCGTAGACCATTTTCTCAGAGGGACTTTCTGGTGATTCTTCTAGGAAAAAGCACAAAGGGCAAATAAATCTTTTTCTGTTAAAACTCCATACCCATTTCTCCTTGTCCTAAAATATCCTATTCTCAGACTCTCACACACAGAATGACATAAAGTCAGTTGGATTGGCTGAACTAATATGATTGAAGATTGGTTCCAGGACTTCTGTGAATATCGAAGTCAGAGAATACCCAATTCCCTTACGTAAAATCACATAGAATTTGCATATAACCTATGCGTGTACTCCCCCTAGTCTCTAAATATCTGGATAACTTGTAATACCTAATATATGCAAATGGAATGCTAACAGTTGTTCAACTACACTTTCAAAGTAATAATGGCATCCGCAACCATTGTAGGTCTAGCATTATAGAAGTCAGCAACTGTATGGTACTTTCAAATCACGTTTGGTTACATCTATCTACATAGAACCTGCAAGTCATTATGCAGGGCCAAAGGTAATGACTGTACTCAATACCCGACCTCACTACTAATGAGGATTACATCTTAAGAAGTTGCAAGAAATGCACAGAGGTACAGAAGGAAGTTTAAAATGGGAAAATACAGCTGTTAACTCTTCTAATTATAATATAGCTGTACAGTGCAGGTAATTCGTACAGGTTCAAAAAAATTCCTCACACACAGAGAAATTTTCACCAACAAATTAGACATTGTGTTCACTTAAACTTTCTTCTTCTGTTTAAGTCTTGGAAGGCACATTAGTCATAAAAATTTAATATACCTTAAATACCTTCAATTATATGCAGAGTAGCCAGTGCAGAATAGGGGAAAGAGATGAAACTTAAATTGAACAGCCCCATTTTCATTATATCATGTGGGACCTTCAGCTGTAACAGAATCCCCTACATGGTAGCTATAAATCTAGACTCTTTAATTTGGAAGCACAGTTTATGGTTATACGGGGAGAGGGAGTTGGGTACCATGCTCCATCATGAGTCATCCTTCCAAGGCCTCAAGCGTCACTTACGTTAAACAAAAATATTAACACTTTCAAAGAACACTCCATCCTCCAGGGCTCTTCCAGACTTCCCAGTCTACAAAAGTTGCTTAAAAGAATTCTTAGTACAGATCTGTTACGCAGATATTATACCACCTGGTCTCAGCATTGATGCTTTCCATCAGTGCTGTACCAGCACCAACTTATTAAGAGTCAAAATTAGAATAAAGATTCCAGGGAAAGTGACAGTTCTGTAAACTGTGGTCATTTAAGAAATGTGACGATAAGAAAAATTAGGGGAAAAAATTGGAAGTCATATGCACTAGGTAGCATCGCTTCATTTACATTGTGTTGTTTAATATTCACAACAGCATTTGAAAAAGTCAAATAATCATTTTCTCTTGAAAAAGCAGGCACTGTTGATGGCAAACCCATCAATGAGAGAAGAGAAGCTGGGCTTCTACTTGAGTGAAACTGTCCAGATCCTCACTTCCCATTACTGTTTCCACCTGCTGGGCTTTGGCCCTGATACCACACCTCGCTTCTGCCAGACCCTATAACTGGATTCTCCTCTCAGGACTCCAACTCTCTGGAATAGATTCTGTCTATGAATAGACAGAATTCCCAGAGCCACGATGCTGCCATTTATCTGAATTTCCAGCATCTTTTCACAACAGGAACTGCCACTCCTGTGCCCTGCCTGTCCAACTGGAACCCCTTAAATTGGTATTGCCTCCCCAAGCTGTACCCAATCTTGGCAAGCTTATTATAGTGCAGTGAACAAGGCAGCTGGCCGTGAATAGTCAGCATCTTCATCTGGCTTCCTTTCCCACTCTGTCCTGGATTCCACCTTCACTTACTTGCCAACCTCTGCTACAGAGACTTGCTGCCTGCAGCCCAAGACGGGTCTGACGTTCAGCCTGCATCACGTGAGGAAGAGGCTGGTTATAAATTCCTCTCTTAGGACAAGAACCAGAACGAGGCTATGGGCACAACCATTGCAAGGTTCATTATTTGATTCATTCCTTCATTTAGTCCTTCCTTTAGCAAGCATTTATTCATTTCGTTCTGGGTATAAATAAGATACAATGCTGGGTACTTAGGCTTATGGGGGTAAAAAGGGGAATCTCTGCTTTGTATAGTCATTTACAGTGCATTAGGATAATAAATTTTAACCAACAACCACAATTTTTCCTTTCAAATGTTGTATGATTGGCAGAATGAAGAAGTACAAGATGAGAGGGCAGAATTAAGCCTAAAATGTAAAGGTCGAGTAAGAACTGACATGCTAGCTGGCGGTCTCCTCAGAGGTGAGCATGGGCAGGGCACGTACAATAGGAATGAGATGGGCAGCTACGGGGAACCAAAACAAGATCTGTGTCACTCGAGGACCCTGGATGAGGGCTGAGCTGTAAGCTGAGCCTGAAGAAGTGGGACAGGAGGCCAAGTGGACACATTAATGACCATGTAAAAGGTTCAGATTCTTCCCAACTAGATGTTCCTATGAACAAATACCCAAAAGCACTGAGATCTGAGATGGATTTGAGACTACTGAGCGATGCCAAATGGATAGATGGATGGATAGATAAATAGACAGAGAATTTAACTTCTCTAAAGAAATAACAGTAGCCAAGTCCAAAAAAGATAACAATTCCAAGTGGTCATGGTTCAGTACTGGAAAAAAAAACCATAAAAATCAATATCTTATGCATCATTTCTAGTTGATGCAATTTACACAAAAGTAGAATGGTGAAACACAGAAAGAGATACAAAGCAGCAACAGAAAAGAAGCCACAAAATGTGCACCACATAGGAACCACTTCACCGAAAAGATTTAAAAAAAAAAATGATAGTACAGTAGACCAAAGTCTACAAAATCATAGAGCGATACAGTGACTGTAGGGAAGAGGACGTGGAACACCACATTTTACCAATCAGAAATAAGATATGGTTTTTATGAAATGGAAAGATTCAAAAGCTCATAGCCTAATACATGTCTTTAGACAGATGAGGTAAAATTCTGCTTTCTCCCTGGTCACCCTGAAATCAGAAAGACTCAGCCCAGAATTTCTCATGTCCTACAGGAATCTGGCTTAGGGTTCTGAGTCTGTTTCCTCTTCTGTAAAATGGGATGGGGCTGTTATAAGGAGGAAATGGGGTGATAGCCAAAGTGTTGTCACTTAATAGTGACCGTGGCTGTCACTTAATAGGTACTTGGTGAATATTAATGCCTTTCCTATGGATCACGGACACTGCAAAACATGATACCACACCAAAATAAGATGAATAATGAAAATAAGAAGCAGTTGATTTAGAAAAAAATAAGGCTCTGGAGGATATATTTAGCCACATTGGATATATGTACACCATTAGGACAGAGAAGGTGCTCAAGAAACTTGGGTTGAATGAACGACAACACCACAAAATCAACTTTTATTACAAAAAATCATACAAGTGATTATTTTTAAAAATTATCAGTATTTTAGGAGATTGCCTCAATATGATGCAAACATATGTATTTCAAAATATACTCTATGGTATCCCATTCATCAGATATAATACTACAAAATAGCAAGTCATTGATAATGAAGTAGGCAGAGTCTTCCCTTATCCCTTTAAAAATCATGGCCCAGACAACTTGGACCACAAGCTGTTTCTCAACCTTTCTATTTGGCTGTGGGGGAGCAGTTGTCACCATGGTAACATCCTCTGCCACATATATAATCACCTCCATGCACACAAACATAATTGATGTGATCACAAAATACAGTGAATGTTTAAATAAAAATTTTTAGAATTATTAAACCAAAACGCACATTGCCATTCATCCCTTTCTAATCCTTCATGTGAAACAGATTTATCCCAGCATTCTTGCCACTTCCTGAAGTAGTTCTGGAAGTTGTTACTACTCATGAGTGTCTTTTCATAGCTGCTTCCAAATCCTGAATTGATTCAACATGTTTATGGCAATTTTTGTCAGACAAAAATATTACAGAGTGCCCTGTCCCACCTCACTCACCAGATCTGGCACTGTACAACTTCAGGCTGTTCCTCAAACTCAAAATGATCACAAAAAGTAAAAATTTTGCATTGATTTGAGACATTGAGGCAACACCACAGTCCACCTAAAGACATTTACAAAAGAAAACTGCCAGAACTTCTTCAGACATGGACAAGACTGATGGGATTAAAGTGGTTGAAGAGAGAAAGAATACAGTGAGAAGGATTAATGTTAAGTTCCCTTTTACTGTAATAAATTTAAGTGCCATATTTTGTGGTCGTATATTGCTATGGCTTGTATCTGTATATCCCCCTAGAGCCTCATGAGATCATGGGTGGTCTTATGTGAATGTGGATGAAGGATGTGATACTCAGATAAAGTGTGTGTGGTACTAGATTAGTCTATTAATTGTTTTATAAGTTCTGGGTGTGGATAATGGGTGTGAGTAGCATTACCCACAAGGATTGTAGCCTGGATGGAATCAAAAGGAAGAGCAGCTTGATGTTGGCTGCCTCCTGCCTACCCTACCATGGACTGTTTCTCCTCTGCCATGCCCCTCTGTCACGCTGCCATGCCCTGGAGCCAGCCAACTAAGAACTCAATCCTCTACAAACTGTAAGCTAAAACAATCCTTTCCTCCTTTTACTGGTGTGAGTGTTTGGTATTCTGTCTCAGCAACAAGAAAAGCAATTAAGACATGCCTAGTATATTTTCCAGAGTCCTTCAACTCATGTTTTTTGTATTATTTCTTTATTTCAATGCACTTCTCCATTGTCACCCCTGTTTTTAAAATTCAAATATAAAATGTCTCACTTTTAAATCCTCTTACTATATGCATTTAACAATATAGTGAAAATTATAGTATGAATACAAGTGTACTACATTCATCATTTTAGAATGAAATCCCTTAATTTATCTATATTTGTTCTAACTGCATTGTAAAAGTAGCCTCAAAGAATAGAAACAAAATGTAAATTTCTGGTAGATTCTGTGGCATCCAGATGATCAGCAACAGAGAAGAGGAAATAAATAAAAGGGTATATTGGGCTATTACTTTGCTATCTTGGAATCCTTCATGCTATTAATTACTGCTGTAGCTTTATAAGGCAAGTCATCTTTTCCAACATACAATATTGCTTCTTTTCATTTGTGATTTAACAACAACAAAAAGTCGATTTTCTGTGCCAAAAAAAACCCTAGTTTCACTGAATGAAGACCAGTATCTTGGCATATCATCTCAAGCAATGCCATCCCAAATAAACCCATGCCTCTCTGAGTCCAACTCCTTTGTCCAGAATGATCACTGGATTTTCAAAGAAGAGAGGTGCAATCTCTTTCTTATCAGCCTCTGTAATGGACCACAATGACGTGTGGCGGGCATGTGAGAAAAGAAAAGGTAGAAATCAGATAGGAAGCAAAACCTTAAAATTCACGTGTGGAAGCAGTAACTTAAGTTATTCTCAACAGTTTGTGAAAAATGGACATAATTAATTTCTCACTGTGTTTTCAGTAAAGGAGTGTGCATCAATGGTTCTTGTTATATTTATTTACTATTTAAAATGAAAACAGAATGTATTGTTTTCATCATTCAACCTCAAGTTATTGAGCACCTGTTCTGTATTCAAAGATGTGTCAGCAGGGATACAGGAATAGCAAGACCCTCTCTCTGCTTTTAATAGTTAGCAGTCCAGAGAGCATGAGAATCTCACCATATCTCTTTAGGCAGCAGTAATACATAGGAGTGTCATCAGCATAACACTTGGGAATAAATGAGGAGGAGTGATGATTAAAGCATAGGCTATGGGTGTTAACAGCTTAGGGGATTAAAAATGAACTACTGGCATAGTGGCTTATCCTACTTTTCAATGCACAGGCAGAGTCAATTTCACTTTTATCCATGAGACTATGAGAGGATTTCAGATGAAGCAATGGCATTCAATACCTTCACTCATTCCACTATATTGAGGTAAGCACAAGTTGAAAAGGAAGGGTGTCTTAAATGAATCAAGGAAGAGCTAAATACAGCCCAAGAAGCAGGTTATACAAATTTGTCCCATGCCAAAATGCTAGTCACTGACCAGAATTCTAAAGGTTTGACTAAAAATCACTTTACCTGTATTCATAGACTTTTGGAGAATGTCTAATTTCATTTTCCCTTATAAAGGCCAGTAGCAAAATAATAACCCCACTTCAGTCCAGGTAGTGGGCAAATAGGTAAAAAATGTGCAAGTTAAATGCATATGAGCTACTAAGTATCTGCTGAATTGAGGACAAGAACTAGACAGCCACAGATAGGCAAATTGAGGGTTTCTTTCTTTCATAGTCATTGAACCATGACAAAATCCAATCACAATATGCAAAAAGAGCAAGACTATTATCCTCAAGGAAAAACAAGAAAACTGGTAAGCTCCAGGAAGGGGGTGAAATGGGAGAAGGAGAGGACAATAAAGACAAAGAAGGAGAAAGATTAAATATTCACAGATGACTCTTACTGAACCTTTTTGTGAATATTTTTCCATCTATATTCAAACAGCTGCCATCTGACAGGCATATATATTTGTTGCTCTTTGCATATGGGTTTAGCTTGTGCACTAAAATACAACCGTTAGTTCATCATAGATAATGATCCATGTTGAATCAAAGGCAATGCATGGTGATTTATGAATTTTGCAAGATATTTCATTTTGAACATTAAAAGAGTTAAGAATGACAGTTTTCGGCACACTTTTTATATTTAATTAAGCTGGGCAGATTTCACTCACTGTGATTTGATGAGGAAAATGGAGAAAGAGAATGCAGCATCTCACAATACTGTTTATGCCTTAGGGACATGGAATCTTTTAATGCGATAACACTGTCATTTTGTTATAGTCAACTAAGCTGTTTCAGAGCAATGACTGTGTGATTATTTTCTTTGTATCTCCTGTGCATAACACATCCGTACCAGACACATCCAACCATTCA
The DNA here is from genome assembly GCA_004363535.1 of Dasyprocta punctata. NCBI lineage: Eukaryota > Metazoa > Chordata > Mammalia > Rodentia > Dasyproctidae > Dasyprocta > Dasyprocta punctata. The sequence goes on along the minus strand of RJWM01002048.1, from coordinate 50,750 downwards.
GTAAGAGCTTCTTGTGTAAAATAAAATAAAATCTGGATTTCAATGAGTGAGAAGTAGAGAAGGTAAGTTCTATTTCCACACAGGAGAAGAAGGACCAACTTGTGATCAAGAGTTACCATAATACATTCTCGTCCTTTGGACCATTTTAATCCTATCACTTTACACCCTGAACCCTAACACAGCTTCAGGTTTCTAAACGTCCTTCAGCAGAGATGTTCTTTAGCTGATGCAAAATCAACAGTTCCAGTTAAGTCAATAATAGGACTTCATGAACAGAGGCAAGAAAATGTATGTGTGACAATACTTTACACATGTGTTGTCTATATCTGTTAATCTGAACAACCCCTTTGAAGGTAGCAATATGCAATATTGCAACTACTGTCAAATTTCAACCATCTCATTGTGTAAACCTATAATGTTAGCGTATTGGATTTGTTGTTGCTGTTTGTCTTTTTTGCTTTTTGTTTCTCTCTTCTGTGTCCATTCTCTCTTAAATAAAAAAATACTTTATACATGTGTTTACTTTTAATCATCAATACTAATTGTATTTATTAGGTACAATGTAACATTTTGATCTGTGAATACATTGTTCAAAGTTTCAGTCAAGTTAATTAACTTAGTCATTTCCTCACCATGGTGACCACAGGTCATAATAAGGTTGTGTGTATTTCAAAATTGTAAATAGATTTTTAACATGTTTACATCATCTTTTTAGCTGAGGATTTGGGATCCAAGTACCATTGGATGTGAGGGCATGAAAGTCCATTATTTGTACATCTCTCAGCAAGAAGAGCACACAAAGGCTGAGCAATGGTAGAAGGCAATGCTGCTAAGATTTTCATTGTACCTGAGCCAAACGAGACTCTTACAGAAACGCGGGTTCTAATTCATCAGATCCGGGCAGGGCTGGAGAGTGCACTCCTAAGTCCCCGAGGATGCCCAGACTCCTGGGTTGCAGAACACAGTTTGAGTAGCAAGACTGCACTATGTGAGGCCAGCGACGGAGAGAGCTGGTCAAACGAGGGCTAAGTGCCACGCTCAGGGTCGGGGAAGCCTGACTGTGGAGACCCTTATTGGAATAAAATAGGAACAAAACTTGCGGGTGGCGCAGTCATCAGCTGAGATGGAAAGACAGGAAAAAGCAAAGCTGTAAGGGGCACAGGGTGTTCTTCTTGGGCAGTCATTTCGCAGCTCCAAAATGTAGGACGGAGTCTCTCCAGGAAGGAGAAACGAGTCACGTGAAAGAAAGTGCAAAAAAACCTCATTAAGGAAAACCCTGCACTATTTATGTTTTGAGATTCTAAAACAAATATATATATATATACAGATATATATATATATATAATCCATATATATTTTAATTTATAGTCTAATGCAGCGATGGTGAACCCATGGTACACGTGCCTAGGCAGACTGTGTCATCGAAAGATCTAAAAGGTTCAACATCACAGGTCTAATGTATAAGATTCTTAGACGAACTTAGTGCTCTTACTATGACTTACCAAAGACCTGCTCCTTAGGGGGACTGTCTGGTAATTCTTTTAGGAAAAAGCAAAAGGTCAAATAAATCTTTACTTATTGTGGCTTCATATGTATCTCCTCACATCCTAAAACATGCTCATCCTTACACTTCCATACTCAGAATAACGTAAGGTCAGTGGACTGGCTCAGCTGATATGATTGGGGATTGTTTCTGGACACCTATGAAAATCCAAATCAGAGGATATTCTAAGCCTCATATATAGATGGATCTGCATATGGTGCACATACCTTCCCCTATACTTTAAAACTCTGGATTTCTGTAATACCTGACATAATGTAAGTGGTATGTAAATAGTGGTTCTGCTATATTTCAAGGGAATAATGACACCCATCACCATTCTAAGATAACCTCTTTAGCTAGGTCAGTGGCTAAATAACTTTTCATTCATGTTCAGTTGAATCTGTTCATAAGGAAACTGCAGATGAACTGTGAGTGTGTGGGGGGTGGGGTGAGGTGACTATATTTAGTACTCAAAGTCAAGCATAATTAGGATTTAATATTGAAGTACAAAAAAAAAATACATGACGGTACAGGAGTGAGGAAGTTGGAATGGGGAAATGTGACTGCTAACTTTTCTATTTACCTGTGCAGTGTAACTGATTTGTACAATCTCAAAAAATTCATCACACACACACACACACACACACAGAATTTATCATGGGAAAATGAAGTATTTTGTTTACTTTCACTTTCTCTTTCTACTTAAACCTCAGAAGACACAATAGTCATGAAAAAATAAGCTGTAAGTACCTTTAATTTTATGCAGGATTGCAGTGTTGATGAGAAGAAAGAGATGAAACTCAAATTGAACAACCCCATGTGGCAGTTATGAACCAATACTCCTCAATTTGAAAGGCACAATGTAAGGTTCTTTTGGGGAGGGTAGATAGGTGGCATGCTTAATATGAGCTATAATACCATTCTAAGGTCTCAAGCTTCACATATGTTAAATAAGTGTTAGCACTTTCAATAAACACCTGTTCTCTGATGCATTATCAACTTGCTAGCCCAATAAAGCTACTGAAAAGAATTCCCAGAATAGACCTACTAAGCAGAAATTATAATGTTTTGATGCTTGACTCAGCAGTGATGTTTTTCATTAGTCAGACTAACAGTGGCCAATTATTAAGAGTCAGAATTAGAATAAAGAGTACAGGGAAAGTGAAACTTTTTTGAACTCTGTTCACTTGGGAAAGATAATAATGACGAAATTAGAAGAAAAAAATTTTGAATATTATTATGCACTAGATACCATGCTTCTTGCTTTCCATCATTCCATGGAATATTCATAAAAACATTTGAAGTAGTTACTCCCATCAGTTTTTCTTGGAAAAATGAGAAGTTAAAGTACTCAGGGACAACATGAATCACAGAGTTCAATCTTATACTTAACTGCTAGTAACTGGAATCTGGAATTTTTGAGTAGACCCAAAGTCCATCTGCAACCAATACAACTACTAGCTCATAGTAGTGTCAAATTTACTGCAAAAATGACGATTACTTGCAATGTTTTAAGGAATACCCTCCCCCAGCACACAATTTAAAAACCAGCAGTATTGGCTCACATTTTATTAGGGTAATAGGCCTTACTGGAAACATATAGGTTTCAGAATTACCAATGGAAAAGTCAAATAAAACATCCAAAAATCATTTTTAACATATGGGCCATCTCTTGCTAGTTTTATGGCAAAAAGCATTTGTGTGCAAAGCTTGGTTCTTGAGAGGTACAATGACATGTTCAAATCTTTTCTAAAGATCTTTTTCTGCACACGATCTTAAATGTCTTGACTTGCCCTTAGTATTTTGCCCAAACATTTTTAAAATACAACACAATGTGAAGTTTGTGACAGTCATACTGTGAGTCATATGTCACAACATTTTTATTTCATACCCTTCTGATCAAATGCTAGCTTCTGTAAAGGTGATGGTCAGGCTTGACCTTAATCCCTTCCCTCCTCCAGTTTTCTGCAGAACTCCCAGTTCTTCCAGCTGTGTATGGCAATAAATCCCATCTGTAGGCCCAGCTTCACCCACAACCAGTGCTGGGAATGGCAGAAAGCATCAGAAAGTTCGGTCCCAGCAGAGAAGCCAGAAGGGAACTGGTAGTAAGCTTCACCCTGTTTGCTTCATGGACCTCACAACAACCAAACACTGCAAATGACGTTATACCCACCAGACAGATGAGAGCATTGAAACCCAGAAGATTAAGAGTACTCGGTCCCAGGTGCTCGGTGTCACCAGTTAAAAAAACCAAAAAGCAAACAAAGAAAGCAAAACGTAGGCACTGATTTCCTGCCTCCTAGGCTGAATGCCATGCAATAGAGTTTTCATGCTTTCCTGGCAAATTTTGTAGAATGAGTGAGAACAAAATCAAAGTTAAGTTTTAGTACAATACATCGACAAGATGGCTGAGCCATCTTTCTGTACAAGTTTACATCTTTTACAAAAGATGTTTATCACAACACGTATGACTCAGGCAGGCTAGTTTTATACACAGGGACACTAAGGCCAAGTTGACTTCACCCTGACCAGAGGTGGGAAGATAGAAGCCCAAAGTGAAACAGGTCCCTGGATATGTACCTTGTCTATTTACACTGAGTGAGTAAATGCAGTATGAAGTGTTATGTGCAGTATGAGTCTTTCACAGGCAGTGGCAGACTCTCACCTGTGGTCTTACTGCGGTGCCTCTTACCGCACTCTAATCCCTGTTGTCTTTCTTGCTTGGAAGGTGCTGGCGGGGGTGAGGAGGGTTGGAGATGGGAATCCGGGAGAGAACTAGGTTGGACCTTGGTGTGAAAGTCATTGTCCTCCTGTGTCAGTCTGGGATCTTACTAAAACAAACCAGGGCCCTAGTCCTCTACTCAAGCTCAGCCTCGGATCAACCAGACACTGAAGTGATAAAACAGAGATTATCCTGCACGCCTAAGGCATAGACTGACCCAAAATGCTCAAAGAGTGTCATAAATTATTTAGATTTAACCTGACCCACACTTTATAGGAAACACAGAAGATCAAGAAACAAGACAAATAACACCCCTGGAAAGACGGAAATCTAGAGATTGAGATATTCTCTGGAACAACAGGTCAACGTCAGGGGAAAAAAGAAGTCAGTACTAATTAGAGAAGATGGGGGACATCACCAGCAGATGCAAAGCCTAGCACTAGGTTCAATTCTGATTTGGACAGACTGTTGGAAGTGTGCATTATACTGCAACCAGCAAGAAAGACGGCCCCGGAGACTCAGCATCTTCAGCTGGCATCATTTCCTACTCCGTCCTGGCCTCCACCTTCACCTACTTAATGACCTCCCCGTTAGAGACCTGCTGTCTGCAGCCCAAGATGGGTCTGATGCTCGGCCTACATCACGTGAGGAAGAGGCTGGTTCTAAGCTCCTCACTTAGGGCCAAGAACTATGGCCTGTTACCCAAGGTTCGTTATTTCTTTCATTCTCCAGTTGATTCATTTTGCAGGCATTGATGACCTCCATGCTTGGTAGTGGAACTACATGGAAGAGAAGGGGGAGCCTGTCTTCATGGAGTTGTATGTAGGGTATCAGGGTGGTAGATCTTAAGCAAATACGAACACACAACAGCAATTATGTTCTTTCAAATGAGACACGACAGGTGCAGTGCAGGAGGAGTACTAGGTTTGGGGGTGATGTCAAGGATGCGTGAGAGCTGCCTCCTGAGCGGGTACAGGCAGAGAGCACATAATGGGAATGAGCCCGCAGTGATGGGGAACTGCAGCAAGGCTGGCAGTGCTGAAGCCCCTGGGTGAGGGGCTGAGCGATGTGAGGTGCAGCTGCAAGCGTGTGACCGTAGCAAGGCAAGCAGACACACTCGACAGCAGCACACAAAGCCCTGGCTACTCCCGACTGGACGTTCTTATAAATGCACGCTCATGCACCAACGGGCGAGATGGACCTGAGGATGTTATTATGAGAGAGACAGAGAGAGACAGAGAGAGAGAGAGAGAGAGAGAGAGAGAGAATTAAAGAATTTATGTTCTTCAAAACAGAAGAACTGCAGAGAAGTCTAGCAGAATTCTGGGCCTTGTGTTCAGCAACTGGAAACAAAACAAAAATAATCATCATATGCATTAGTAATCTTTTTGTGTGTGTCTTGTAGACACAATTTACAGAAAAATAAAATGGAGAAATGCGGAAAAATAAAGAAGCACAGCAATATGCAACAGAGAAGGGGCCAGAAGATGTGTTCCACCTAGCAGTCACTACAAGAAAGAGAAAAAAAGCTGATGAAAAGGACAACCAAAGGCCATGACACCGTAAACCAGCACTGTGGTTACAGAGAGAAGAAAGTTGGGCAATTTTAGCAATTGGAACCAGTGCACAGGTTTACGAAAAGTAAAATGTTTGAAAACTCAGAGCCCAAAAATATGCATTTCTTTGAAAAGACAAGATAAAGTTCCGCTTTCTGTCCACTCATCGTGGCGTCAGAAGGACCTCCCCCAGCACTGAGTCTCCCTCCCGTGGGAACCTGGGCTGGAGGCTGAGTCTGTTTCCTCCTCTGCAAATGGGATGAGGCTCTGTACCCAGGTTGTTCAAAGCAGGAAATGAGATGACATTCAGATTGAGCACAACAGTTGCTGTCACTTAACAGGGACATGGCAAATGTTAACGCTTTTGTTATGAATCATAGAAGCTCCAAAATATGGTGTCACATTAAAATTAGATACATAGATGATGAAAATAAGAGGTGATTCATTCACAAAGGGTAAGGTTTTGCTTTTGGTGTGCAAGCAGGCATGTGTGTGTGTGTGCATGCACGTGTGTGTGTGTGTCCTGCTGCCATACTGTTTCCATAGAGAAGGTGCTTGAGAAACTTCAGTTGAATGGTAACACTACAAATCTATTTTTGTTACTCACTACCAAAAATAATTTCAATTATCAATTTTTGAAAACTATTATATGTCAGAAAACAGTCTCAACTATGAAGCAAACATGGACACCACAAAATATTTCCAATGGTATCCCTTCCATTAACACAATATACTCCAATAGAAGGTCACTGGGAGTGAAATAGGCAGGAGTCTCCCAATAGCCCCTAAGAATCATGCTTCAGCCAACTTTGACCCAAGAGCTTAGCCCCTGGCTCTCCGGGAATATCTGAGCTATGATTAGCAACCACCACCATATACATGCATACATACATACATACATACATAAATGCAGGCATATATACCTACATACATGCACACATATTTTTCAGGACTCCCCAACTCACATTCTCAATACCATTCCTCCATTCCAATGCTGTCTTCCATGAACTCATCCCTGTTCTACAAATTCAAATATAATTTGCCCCACTTTAATTCTTTTTACTGAATGTCTTTGACATTATAGTATAAATTACTGTGCGAGTATACTAAGTGGAACAATTTATAATCAACTTCCATATTTTATTTATATTTCTGTTAACTACATTTTAAAAGATGCATGAATGGAGAAAAACATAAAGCATAATTTTCTTGTAGAAACTGCATCCAGGTAGGCAAAGGGTGACAGAGAGGAGGAAGTAAATAAAAAGATATATTTGACAGTAATTGTGCCATCTTGAAATTCTCCATGCAATTAGATTACTGCTACACCTAGTTAGAAGGCAAGTCATATTTCAAAACGTATACCACTTCTGCTTTTTATTTGTGATTTAAAAACAGCAAAAAAGTCAATTTCTCTGTGCCCCACAAAAGATCAAGGGTTCACCGAACGAAGACTAATGAATATCACCTCAAGCTGTCACCCTAATAAATCCATGTTTCTAAGAGTTCATCTTTGTCCAGAATCGGTGCTGTCATTTCAATGAAGGAAGGCTCAGTCTCATTCCATGTCAGCCTCCATAATACACCAAATTGCATGTGGCAGTAGAAAAAAGGAAAAATAGAAATGGGTAGGAAACAAAATTTCACATCCACACATGGAATCACGAACTTAAAATTATTTTCTGAAAACCTGCCATAACTGATTTTTCAGTATGTTTTAGGTGAATGAGTTTGTAGAAATGGTACTCATTATATTAATTTACTATTTCAAAGAAAAATAGGTTTATATTGTTTTCACTCATTCAGCCAAATGCTCTTGAACCCCGGCTCTAACAATGTGACTCTACAGCCACAACGAAATAGCAAGACCCTGCCTCTGCTTGGTCGAATGAGAATGAGAGTTTTACCATATCTCTCCAGGCAGCAAAAATGGTGAGAGCTTGGGCCCTGTGGTGGATGAAGGAAAGCTTGGGATGGAGAAATTTAATGTGTCAAGGAAATAATGAACCTCACAAGAGGAAATGGGGAAAGACAGTCATGTAGCTAGTTTAGGTTGAGGCTCGTTCACAGCAGTAGCAAAGGTACACCTTTGTTACTGATTTGACTTCAAGATTGCCCTCAAATCTCATCAGAAAAACAAACATTAGCCAGTAAGTCATGTTGCATATCATGCTCAGAAAGTCTGTTTCAGAACTTTAGAAATTTTAGAAATTAACATGCCTTAAGATTTAATATGACTTTTGTACTCATCTGTTTCCAGTTCTGTACTTCATGTCACACACAGGCACACAGTAAAACACATAGTCCTATGCTATGGCATTAAGAAAGCTTTCTATTCTCTAAAAACTATTGTATTTCAAGTGGAAACTGTATCTGATTCATAAATACAGAAAGAAAACAGCAATACAGAAAACAGGTTAAGAGGTTAAACAGTCAAGTTTCTGCAGCAGACACTTCAGAAAAAAATGGTTGAAAAGATATAAATCAAGATAAAGTAAATACGTGAGGCACAGGGAAAAGGGATGAGTTAGAAAAACTTCATAAGTATTCAAGCCATATTTGGTGGATTAAAATTATCTTTAGCTATTATTATGCTAATGTCATACTTTATATATCTAAGACTCAGTTTAATACATTTACTATATTAAAACCCAAGTTTTGCATTGCATGATTATTTTAAAAGTTTCCAGGTTTATTGAGTTATAAATGGCAAAATAAATTTTATATATTTAAAGTATACAGGCCATACATGGTGGTGCACACCTGTAACTCCAGCATTTGGGAGGCTGAGGCAGGAGGATCACCAGGAGTTCAAGGCCAACCTAGGCTACATAGTGAGTTCAAGGCCAGCTGCAACTGTATAGTGAGATCCTATCTCAATAAATACATCAATACATAAAATTAAGTACACAATATGATGATTTAATGTATATATGCATTTCAAAATTATTGCCACAAGCAAACTAAATATCACTTCACATGCAGACCTTTTTTTTCTGTTTAGAGAACAGTTAATGATCTACACCTTTAGTAAACTTTAAGTATATGAAGTCACCATGTTGTACTTAATGTCTCCAGAATTTATTCATATTTTTGGAATGAAATTTACTTTAACAGATGTTATACAAAGCTTGCCAATCATAATTATATACATTTATGGGAAAATGAGATATTTTAATACACGTATTCAATATATAGTGCCTGAATCAAACTAATGAACATATCCATCATCTAACTTACTTATCGTTTTCTGTGACCAGATATTTGAAATTGACTCTTAACTGTTTTGAAATATACATTACTACGGACAATACTTACCCTGCTGTGGAACAGATCATGAACTGATGTCTCCTGTCTACCTAACATGTTGTACCTTTGACCAACAACTCCCTGTTCTCACTCTCCACTGCTTCCACCTCAGCCACTGCCAGTCGTTATTCTACTTTCTACTTCCGTGAGTTTGAGTCTTTGAGCCTGCACATATAACTGACATCATATGGTATTTGCCTTTCTGTTTTTAGGTTATTGCACTTAGTAGAAAGATTTTCAGGCTTCTCTGTGTTGTTGCAATTGACAGAATTTCCTTATTTTAAAGGATGAATAGTATCCCACTGAATGTACCATATTTTCTTAACCTACTCATTGGCTAAAGGACACTTAGTTTGATTCCATATCATGGTCATTGTGAATAAGACTACAAAGAACATAAAAATGTAGATAATCTTTCAACACATTAAACTCAACTCCTTTGGATATGTAACCAGAGGTGAGATTGCTGGATAACACAGTGAGTTTTTAGAGGAATCTTCACATTGTTTTCAGACATGGTTGTATTAATTTAAGCACCAACCATTCATATTCAGAGTTCCTTTGCTATGCATCCTCGTGAATATTTATCTTTCATGTTTTTGATGACACCCAGTAGATATGAGGTGACATCTCACTGAAGTTTTTAATTTGCATTCCCCTAATGATCAGGGATATTGAACATTTTTTCAATACAGTTTTAAGCCATTTTTATGTCATCTTTTGAGAAACATTTGTACAGGTCTTTTGTTCATTTTTTAAGTTGGGTTATTTGTTTTCTTCCTATTGAGATGTTTGATTTCCTTAGCAATTTTGTACAATAATCTTGTATTAGATATATGGTTTGAAATGTTTTCTCCCACTTTATGGGACTGTCCTTCACTTTATTACTTGTTTCCTTTGCTATATGGAGGCTTTCTAGATCGATCCAATCCTTTTGTCTTCTGATTTTGTCGTTGTTGTTGTTTTGGGGTTCTTTTTGTTTTGTCTTGCTTTGCTTTGTTTGGTTTTTTAGGATCATATCTAAAAACTAATTGCCCAGATGAAGGCTTTGAGGGCTTCTCCTATTTTTATAGTTCTAAGTCGTATATTTTAATTATAAGTTGGTGAAAAGTCATTTCTGCTGCTACTTTAAAGATTCTTTTGTGTGATTTTTATAATTTGATCATGGCATGTCTCAGGAAATTTTTTCATTGTTCTTTCTTGGAATTTTGGAAATTCACTGAATCTGGATTTTAGCATTTCTCTCAAAATTTGGGAAATTTTCATCCTTTGTTTTTTAAATAAGATTTCCTCTCTCTACTCTTTCCAAAAATCAGTACATATATTCATTTGCTGTCTAGTATCTCATAAGTCTTGTATGATTTATTAACTTATTCTTTTTTTCCTTTTTGTTTCTCTAATTTCAAAATGACCTTTATTTGAACTTGCTGATTGTCTCTTCTGTGTAGAATCGCCTATTAAATTTTTCAATTCAGTCACAGCATTCTTCATCTCCAGGATTTCCATTTGGTATTTTTTGTGGTTTCTAGTTGTTCATTTTGCTTACGTATTATTTTTGTTTTGTTTAGTTGTCTAAATATGTTCTCTTGGCTCCTTTTAAGCTCCCTAAAGATGACTACTTTGAATTATTTGTCAAGCAATTTATAGATCTCCATTTCAGTTGGTAGACCACTATTGACATTTTTTATGCTGTTTTATTTGCCTGACTCTTCTTCATCCTGGTAACCTTGCATTGGATTCCATGCATTCAAAGGGTCAAACACTATATGTACTCTTTACAGAATAGTTCTAGCAAGTAAAGGCTTTTTCCTGCCGGGTTTCCAGGATAATAGGATTGCCTCTAAGTTTTCAGTCAAATATAGTTGTAACTGGGTCATGTGATTTCTGTTGGGTCTGCAGTGCAGACTGTCATTGGTAGACTTACAATCAAGCCTCAGGCAGTCATGTCTCAGTGAGGACTCTGAGAAGATGGGGCTGTCTGCAATACCTTGGTCCACAAAGCAGGCATGGCAACAAGAATCCACAGTAGAATCTGCATATAGTGACTCTGTTACCAGTGCAGGGAAAAATACATCTTTTATGGTCCCTGGCATTACTCTTTGGGTCATTGAGTGGGCAGAACTCATCCCTGACAATGATTCAGAAAAGCTGGAATTGGTCAATTATATTATTAGGTTCCAGAACCCAGACCAGGTGTAGAAAGCCTGTTATCTAAGACTGACATAGACATGTCACCTGCTGAGCCTACTGGTGGATGGTGCTGATGCTAACACGAAGGTCAAACAGAGGTATGAAAGAGTGCATAAGGGAATGGGAGTCTTTACAGATGATTTAGGTGATACCCATTAATTTTTCCAGAAGAAAGTTTGCAGAATGTACTTTTAGTGTGTAATGTGATATCACAGCAACACAATTGTACTTGGCTCTCTCTGTCTTTCACATATATGCACATACACACATTACTTTCACAAATTCAGAACAAATTGGCACTTTAAGCACTCAAAATAAACGTTGTTTGTGAAGTATATCCTGAGAAGCATTTATTATTTTAAAGGGAATTCTTCCTTGAGGACTATACAACTATGAATATTTCTTGCATATTTACTGTATTTCTACCTTAGCCACATCCATTCTAGAATATGTAGGTTTCAACAAGGAATATTAAATGTACTAATTAGCTTAGCGCACATAAAAATTCATGAGCAACATTAAATTTTAATACAAAATTTGCTTGTAGTCACACCTGTAGTTCATTTTTGCTTTTATGGAATACTTCTAAGGAAATATAAAAATAATTCATTCTTCTACTACTTAAATACTTTCAAATATAAAAATCTTTTGGCATTATTTCAGAGAGATTCAAAATAATGTCCTTTACTGTATATTTATTTTTATTGATGACTCAAACTCCCAAAGGTTCTTAAAGGAGAAGAAAAAACTGGAATTATTATAGCTTTTTTCAATACAATGATTAAATTGAAATGATAGTGATTCATAGAGTGACATACTCCATAGTACTGCCATGATAGAAATTAATATTTTAATGGTATATCATTATTTTATTTGTGAAAAAATTTAAATATCTACAAGTAGATATTCTAATAATAATTTTCATACAACTTAACTTGAACATCAGCATGCATTCTTTTCTTAGATTTCTAATTAGATGTAGTTCAGTAACTAAATTATCAATTAATTTTTTAATAACTAAGCAAATGAACTAACATTTTAAAAAGTAAAACCACTAAAGAATGAACATTGAAGAGACAATATATTCACTAATTTTCATATTTCCATTTTAAATTTCTATTAGTTGACTTTGTTACTTATTTTCAGTTCATATTCTCAAGCTGCATTAGATGTTCACCTATCAGCAACATAGCAGATAGCATACAGTTTTCAGGCTTTCAACCAACAAGGTATAATTTATCTATGTTTCAAAAGTAAAATTATTTCAGGAGGTTCGACTGTCCCATTATGAGTTCTGTCTGAACCAAGAGCTTCCTTCAGTGAGTGGAAAATTGTATTCCTCAATGATCCATCCTGTGGCTTTAAGTCAGGTTTGGAATACTGCAAAGAACATCACAGCCCCTAACTAATATAGCAGGCTATCCTTTGGTTCTGACAGAAAAGGAAAAATTTATGAACATTTTGTAATTCCAGGATATAATATAAACTTATTTCCATCTAAAATAACTACTTTAGAAAGAGTAGTATAATTTTGATGATTAATTTATTGGAATTTCTTTTACTTAAAACAATTCTGCTTTTTATAACACTTTTTCCCTCCCCACCTACTGGGATAGACTCAGCCCTGGGTAGCATATTTATTTCCCAAGCATGGTTTTCTGTCGAGGAGATGACCACGGATTTGTGCATATAAATCCCTAGAGATAACCTCTTCCATATAATTTATATGAAAGTACTCATGGCCTCTTTACTTTACACTTACTTATTCTGTTTCCTCCCAACAGGAGAAAAAGCCAAACTGTGATAAAAAGCAACTGTGTGGCCAGAGATGTAGAAACAAATGGATGGGGACTCTGGATAACGTGCAGGTATGACTGAGATGTCCTCAGTCACTGATTGGAAAACAAGATAAGGATCAGGACCCATTTTGCATAATATGATATACTTTCTATCAGCTTGACAAAGCTGGGGAAAACATTTCAGGGTAAGTTTGAGCTAGTGTGAAAGAAAGCCTGGGAACAATCAAAACCTGAAAATTGAAAGTGCAAGGGCAAAAGAGCACAGGTTGTAAGACCCAAGTCTGGTCCTGGTTCAGCACTACGAACCTGAGTGACTCAGGGTAAGTCCATCATCTCTATGAGTTTTATCCTTCTCAGCTCGGAAATGCAGGAATTAAAGATGATACACAAGGTACCTTGTTCTCCAAACGTCGGCATTCAATAGGTCCTGCATAAATGGGTACTGAATATAAATGCCTACCACGGCTAGAGGTTAAAAAAAAAAAAAAGAATGGTCATGGAATACACCCTTTGTAGATTTTGTAGACTGAACCAAAGTGGAAGGAGTACACAACAGTGAGGTGAAAAGTCAGTCTCAAAAGACTGTACAGAGACAGAAGTAGTAATATCCCTGGGACAGAAACCAGAGCAATTCTAGTAGAGATACTTGTATACAGGTTGCATTCAGAACATCCAACCAAAATTGACAGGTGTATATATGATTTTCTGCAGAGAACACATAGGAAACTGTGTGTCACCCAGGAGAGTAGTTTGATTCAGGATCAGAATGGGAGTGAGGTAGGAGACAAAAGAATGAGAGATGGCAGAGAGAAAGAGAGACAGACAGACAGAGAGAGGTAACTTTCTCAGTTATGTATTAGGAATTTAATAACTCTCAAATGTAATTTGTCCATGCTAACCACTTGATAATACACGAGTTGTACTATATTGGTTGGTTACTGTGTGGGTGAACCAACCAGAAGCATGTTCTGGAAGAGGCATGAGCAAAAGGCACAGGACTATGGTCACTGCCTGATATGGAGAAATCACTTTTGTTTTCCTGCTGAGATTTGCAGTCATAAAGTGCAAGATGAGGATAAACCCTATTGTAGTCAAATACTTTAAAATTTCTCTCCATCTATCTATATGCAGCAAGGATATGTCAATGGAAAATTATAGAATCACCCATCTCCTAGGGAAGAGAATCAAAGTGCTTTTTACAAAAAAACAAGATATAAAGCCTGCCCTAAAACTTTATGCAAAACACCTTGGGCAGTTTCTATCAAATTTGTCACTGTGTTGAACTGTGTGAGTTACTCAAGGTCTGTATTCCTCAGTCACCTTATGTATAAAATGGGTACGCGTGGGTAAGCATATGGGAAGCAGCAAGAAAGAATAGTGTTCAACGTATAACTGCTATAAGTAGTTTATTATTGTGGTTGTCATTATTTCAACACACTTGAAGACCCCAGTAGCCACCTCATCTGTTTTTAATTATTTGGAAGTTAGGCAGATAGCCCACAATATTTCAGGAACCAATCAATGAGAGATACACATGTTTCAGTAACTTAAACTAACCTACCAAAAACTAAAATGAAGGAGCTAGTTGTAAGAGAATCACTTTTTGTTACTCACTCAGCTTCTAAAGACTCTTTCTTATACGGAGAAGCAAAAAATTGATTACAATATTTTGTGCCAACAGACAGCCTGTCCTACCCGAGAGAGGATGCCAGATTGGATTGCCATGGGAAATAAAAGTTCAAAGGTAAGGAAAGAGTTCTTACCCAGTGAATCACAGGTCAAATTTACATAAAATATTCTGCCAACAGAAGTATGTCCTTTTCCTTTAAATTTATATTCGCTCCTGGAGCTGCCTCTAAGGCCTTCTCAATTTCCATGTGCAGTCCAATCTATTAACCAAGAATTTTCAATGGTTATAGCTCTGGCTGACACTGATATCATGATTGAGAGAGGAAAATAATGAGTAACTAAAATTATAGAATGCTTTAAGCTTGGCATTCTGACAATGAGGATATTCAATAAAAAATACAATTTAACACAAATAAAATAAGGTTAGGTGAATGCTACCATGAGAAAATGAAATAGAATGTTAAGGATATAAATAATACTGAAGCTCTTTTTTTAAACCAAATTAAATACTCAGGATAGCAAGATGAATCACATAATTGGTGGTCAAAAACAGCAAAATTTGACTTAGGAAAAAATTAAAATTTTAGAGAAATAATTGATGGAAAATAAAACTAACACTAGCCAAAACTTCTCATAGTAATATCTATTGACCAAACTGGTAAAAGAATAGTATCTTCTAATTAAATTTGATATTGGAAAAAATCACAGGTGATGAAATGACATAGATGAATCATAATGCAACAACTCTTCAATATTGATACAGTAAACATTGTAATCCAATTAAAATAAGTAGAGTAGAATAAAAAGTTAAAACCATAAATTGTTTAACACTGTTATATTTAAAATTAGCTGACAGATTTTACTCCAAAAAACCTCTTAAATTTTTACTGAACCAAATTCATAAATCACAGTGTAAATCAATTAAATATTGGTGTTTATAAATTTATATTTAAACTGATTCAAAATTTCAGAATCAAATTGTGGGGGTCAAAAGAGGCAACATACATGACAGCAACTCTGGGTAGGAGGCTTATCTATTGGCTTTCGCAATTCTGATAATTATGTAATAAACAAACATTGATTGTTAGTAAATGAAATAAGCATTGATTATGAAGAAAATATGAAACCACTATTAATTGGGCCCTGAGGTTTTAGATAGCACTCATTTATTTGTTCAGTTCACCAACTGATTTCCAGAACAGAAACTGTAGCTGAACAGAGCCTACTAGCTGATCTGTGGTAAAAGAAGAAGAGCAGGGCTATGATCACAGGCCACAAGCCAGGTAGGAGGTCATCGCAAGTGTCCAAAGGAAAAAGGACAGAGGCTGAAATGAAGTGATGCAGGTTGGCACATGTGACACCTTTTAAAAGATGTGAACATAGGCACAAGAGGAGGTATGGTGGGATGCACAGCAAATATACAAATCTGGAGCAAGAGAGAGCAGTCAGGCGGCAGATCTCCATCCAGGAATTAACAGCATATTTATGATATTATATATATGGAACCAGAAGGAAAATTAAAGAAAATTCATCACACAAGTGCTTCAACCATGAGAATCTACACATTAGAGATTGGACAGAGTGGGAGATATCAGGCAGAAATGCCAGGACACATTAATAGCATGGAAGCAGTAGAACAATGCAGTTTTAAGAAAGAGTGGCTGACTATGCTCCAGAGAGAAAGGTGAGAAGAATTCTGATTAAAAGAATAATGTAGACGGAGATCTTTGAGAAGCAGGATAAACAGCTCTTCCATGAAGTATTGCAGATAACACATCCTTCACCAATTAGTGTAAGTTATGACAGAACAGAAAGTTAAAAAGTGGCATCGTGCCTATAAATAATTTCTAAAGAAATGAGGTGGTATTTGGAGGATGAGGAGGAGTTATGGGAGATTTTTAACTTTCAGGTAGTTGGTACTAAGGTATGTTTATATGTAGATTAAAATCACGTCAGAAAGGCTTGAAATGACTGCAATGTCTAGTTCCTTGAGGTGGTAACACAGATGAAAGTCCCAGATCCAGAAAGGATGAAGATGACCATACCTTTAAGAGACAGGAGTAGACTCAAATGGAAATGAGTCACTGTCTACCCTGGGCCTTACCTATTTTGCAACAGAAGATATTGAGGAATGTTTTGTATGAGCTAATCTCAAAATATTATAACTTCTCTAAACTCACTTATGGTGTAACACAATTAAGCTTTCTTCACCACCAAGCTCTTTAAAAAATACATAAATGATTACGGTTCAATCAGTAGGAAAGACAATAATGGCACCACTTACCCAATCTTGATGACATCCCTGCTCAATCCAACATATCAAATTCTGTATGGAACACTCTTAGAATCTGGGAGTGTCTCCCCCAATGTAAATGCACTTTTTAGGGGATGCAAAACTGAATCATGATGCATCATGATTCAGCCATGATTCCATGGATTTCCCCCATTTACAACTTCTATGGGAACATGGAATCTGTACAAGATCTCCAACTGAGAAGACAAGGTTTACGAATAAGAACATAACTCAGCTCATTTAGAGCAAAACAATTATTTTGATCCATGATAGAGTTTGGGGCAGATGAATTCACTTTCATAGGGGTGGCAAAATGATGGTTGGCTTCAACATTTTCCCAAAACATATTCCACTTTTCATCCCAATTTTAAGGTTAGAAAACTATAAAGAGAACTTACAAAATACTCTCTTAAAAATAATACATTGCCTACTGAACTATATTGTAGAATCATATGAAATCAGATTTAAAAAAGTATATGTGAAAGAACTTTGATACTGTAAATGTTTTTAAGTGGAGAGCAAGCACTTGAATCTAAATTGGTAAAATTAAAGCACACAAAAGTCAATAGTGGGATTTGAGTACACAGGAAGGAAAAAATATATAATACCTTATAAATTTATTTATTAATTGATATATAATAATTATGCACATTTATTGGCTACAATGTGAAGTTTTGATCTATGAATACACTGTAAAAAGAGTCAGGCAAGTTAATTAACATAACAGTTACCTCACCATGGTGGCCACAGTTCAAAATAATGCACTGTTCAGTTCAAATTTTCTAGCAGACCTTTAACCTTCTCACCACATATGTAACATTCTCACCATCGTCTTAGTGGAGGATTTGGGAACCAAGTAACATTGAATGTCAGGGCATGAAAGTCCGTATTTGTGACTCGCCAGGCAATAAGAGTGGACAAAAGCTGAGCAATTGTAAAAGACAATGCTGCAGACTTTTATCTGCACATGAGCCACCTGAGATATGTGAAACTTGTGAAAATGCAGGTGTTGCTTTGGCAAGCCTGGGGCAGGGCCGGAGTGTGTGCATTTCTAACTCACAGGGGCCACCCACACTGCTGAGTTTCAGATCACAGATGGAGTGAGTAGCCAGGCTGCACTGCACGGGGTCAGCTACAGAGAGAGCTGGACACACAAGACAGGGTGAAATACTCAATGTCAGGAAAGCTCGACTGCAGAGATCTTTCATAGAGAATCTGGAACGAGACTTGTGTGTGTCAGAGTCATAGCTGAGATGGAAAGTTGAAAGTATAGGAGGTGAATGGGGGAAAAAAAATAGTGAACCACCAGAGGCTATGTGATGTTCTTCCTGGATAGTTCTTTCAAAACCCCAAAGCAAGGAAATCCCTTCAGGAAGGAGAAATCTGCCCTTTCAAAGGAGGACCTGACAAACCTTCAGGCAACAATTTCCTTTACTTAGGAAATATTTAGGTGTTTCTAGATTTTGAAAGAAGTGTATATTTGTTAATGGATAGACTAATGTGTAACTTAGTCTAATTCAATGCTGATACTATCACTTACCAAAGACTTGTTCCTCAATAGGATTGTCAGGTGTTTTTTCTAGGAAAAAGCACAAAGGGCAAATAAATATTTGCAAGAGTTGATGACCTTGGAGCTCAGTACCCATCTCTCCCTGTCCTAAAACAACGTGGTCCTTATACTTACACAACAGAATAATGCAACTTCATTTAGACTGCTTGAAACAAATATAGTAATCCTTCCATACCTAGTGGAGACTGGCTGGTTACAGGATTCCCTGTGCATAAATTCCAAGAATTCTCAAGTCCTTTATATAAAATAGCAGAATATTTGCCTATTTTCCCCTATATTTTAAATCTATACATTACATATAATACCTAATACAATGGAAATGTTATGCAAATAGTGATTGTACAGATCATTAAGGTGTAAAGACATCTAACACCCTTGTAGACCTCATTCTATAGCACATGTTAGTGACTATATAATATTTTTGATTCAGGTTTGGTTGAATCTGCTCACATGAGACTTACTGATGGAGTGTGGATGTGGAGGGGGGATGGCTATATAATAACCAAAGCCACTGATAATAAGTATTTAATCTTACAAAACTAACCAGAAATAAAGGCAGGAAGGTGCAGGAGGGAAGGCAGGAAATACGACTGTTAACTGTTCCATTTTTATCCAGCCTTGTACAACATAGGTCATTTGTACAGACTCAAAAAATTCATTGCACACAAAATTTGTCCCCAGGATATAAGGCACTTTTTGTGGAGGGGCACCGGGGACTGAACTCACAACCGTGCACCTGCCAGGCAGGTGTTTAAACCACTGAGCCAAACTCCCAGCCTTAGTTTTTTAAGACAGGGTCACACTATGTAACTCGGGCGGGCCTTTCACTCACGTTGTAGCCTAAGCCAACCTCGAACTCACAAAGCTTCTCCTACCTTAGCCTCCCGAGTGATGGGATTAAAGGCGTGCACCACCATGCCAGGCTAATAAGGCACTTTTTAACTTACATTTTCTGTTCCTGTTTAAACATCAGAACTTAATATATATATATTAAGAACTTTTAATTATATGCACAATACCCAGTGTAGACTAGGGGAAAAACATAAAGTTCAAATTCAACAGTCCTATTTGAATCAAAGCATATGAGTCTTCGGGTTGAATAAACCTTCCACATGGTACCCAGGGATGTAACCTCTTTAATTTGGAAGGCACAACTCTTGTTATTTGGAAGAGTGTTGGGGGGGTGCTCTACAGTAATAGCCTTCTATTGTGTCAGACATCACATAGGTAAAAAAGAAATTTTAAAACTTCCAGTGAACACTGCATTCTCTGGTGCCTTATCGACTTGCAAACTCACTAAAACTACTGAAAAGAGTTCCCAGTATAGACCTGCTAGGCACAAATGACAACATTTGGGCTCATCATGCATACTTTTCATCACTCTAAAGTGACAAATTTTTAAGAGTTTGTTTGGAATAAAGATTCCAGAAAAGCGAACATTTGTAAATTGTGCTCACTTGGGAAACATAATGATAATTAGAGAAAAAAAAAAAACAGATTTTGATCAGATGTCATGACTTCCGAAGGTCAAACATTTGAAGTACTTACTATAATCAGTTTCGCTCTAAAAATGGGAATTTTGGGGGGAAAGGGAGCGAGTTAAGGCTCTCAAGGATCCCATGAACCTAGGCTCTAATCTTTCCTTAGATTCCCACTGTCAATAGTGTGGGATCTGGAATTTAAATTGAGGTCTTTATGCCTCAGAGTCCGATTGTAACTAATGCAATTATTGACCTGTAGTAGGAACCAAATTATCACAAAAATAAAGATGATGCAAAATGTTTTCAGGAAGCCCTTTCCCTCTGCACACACCTTAAAAACTAGCCATGCTGTCTCACATTCACTAGGATGGTAGGTTTTGGAGAACAAAAGCTTCACAGTTATGATGTAAGAAGCCAAACTAAATGTCCAAAGTGTCATAAAATGGCTATCTCTTGCTTGTTTCATTAAAGCAGCGTGTACATGCAAAGGTTGGTACCTGAGAGGTACACTAAAATGTTTAGATGTTTAGACTTACCTTTAATATCCCAAATATATTTAAGTACCACGTAGTATGAGCTCAGTGGTCATATTAAAATGTCACATGCCACCATGTTTTTCTACCATACACTTCTCATCAAATGTGATCTGATATAATGACGGCGGTCAGCCTATATTACTGTAACAATAAAAATTATTATCCTATGCTTCAGTAAACTTGTTTATAGTTCTGCTTGACTCAATTTACAGGAAAATATAATGGAGAAATAGAAATGTGGAAATAGAGAAAAAGACAACAGAGAAAGGGTCAGAAAATGCATTTTCTTCACACAAGACAGAAAAAAAGGTAGTAATGATGACCACACTTAGGGAATCATAAAGCTACACAGCACCTGCTTTGTTCTAACTATGTGGCACCAGGGCCACAAAGAAATAGCAGGGCTGTGTCTCTGCTTTCCAATGGATTTTAGTCCAGTGAAAATGAAAATCATACCATATATTTTGAGGCATCAATAATGCATGGAGTGCCATCATAATAAGATATTGGAAAAACTAAAGTGTGATTATCAAAATATGGACTGTGACAGCAGTTTCAATAATTCAAGCTGAACTATGAACCTAATGGCTTCTCCCATTTTTCCATACTGGATGCATTGTTCATGCCAGTTTTATCCAGGTCCATGAAACTGTGAGAGCAGATTAGATAAAGCAATGACATTCAACGTCTTTATTCATCCTGATATATTACTGTAAGCGTAAGTTGATGAGGAAGAGGGTCTCAAACCCAATGAGACAGAAAGAGTCAAATACAGTCCATGAAGTAGGGATGCAAGATTGTTTAATGCTAAGATACTAGGCAATTCCCCACTTCACACATGTTCATCTGCCTTTGGAGAATGTCTAATTATATTTTTCCTTCTAATGGCTGGAAGAAAACAACAGCCACACTTCAGTGCAGGTAGTGAGCCAAGAAGAAAAAAAGTATGTGAGCCACATGATTGAGTACAAGCTCATTGGATGAACCAAAGGATTTGAAGAATTGAAGATAAGGATTAAGAATTGAAGATAAGGATTAAAAAGTGAAGGTAAAACCAAGAACTTGAGGGCTTTTCTCTTTCAAACTCTCTGAGCCATGACAGAGTATATTCACAACATGAAATGAGAACTAAAACATCACCCTCAATTAAAAACAAGAAAATTCTATTGTGCCCCAGGGAGGGCATGAAATAGGAGAAAGAAGAGGACAATAAAAATAGAGAGGGAAAATCATCATCTGTGCACAGATTTATTTTAATAGAAATCTTTTTCTGAAATACTTTCCAACTTTATTCTGAATAGCTGCCACTCACAATGATATATATTGGTTTGTCTTTGCCATGGGGTTTTGGAATGTGTGTCAAAATACAGCTGTTACCTCATCAAAGCCTACATACTTAGATAACCAGGTTCTCTGTTGAATGACAATTGACTGCAATATATGAATTCTGTGCGATTTCTCATCTTGACCTCCAAACGAGTTGAGAATGACAGTTTTTAGCAGGCCTTTGATATTTAATTACACTGAGCTTGATGATGAAAAATGAAAAAGGACTTGATGAGGAAAAAATAAAAAGATAATGTAGCACCTCAGAGTACTCTTCACGTATAAAAACATGGAATTTTTAAGGCACTAATACTGTGGTTTTGTCGTCTAAATCCTTTAAGTGAAAGGACCTTGCAGTCATTTTGCCTTATGTATCTAGTTCATAACGTAGTACCAGGCTTGAAGGTACTATGTATTTAATAAATCCCTGCTGAATAAATAAAAAAATGGATTTCAAAGAGTGAGGGGAGGGAGAGGTAAACTCTATTACTACAAAGAACAAAGAGGAGGAGTTTGTGATGAAACGCTTCCACAACGAGATCTTGGGTTCTCTCAAACATTTTGATCACATCACTCTACACTTTGAGAGTAAGCAAAGCCTCAGAATCCTTCTAGATATAGCAGACAAGGCAGATGCACTCTGTTTAATCAAAGTTGTCACTCAAAGTTAAACTATTTCCTATCCCTAAAATAGAGGACTCTATCAGGTAAACTATGAAAAGAAGGCAACTTTCCCAAAATTGTCCTCTGATAGCAACCTACATATTAACAATTCAGTCCACTAGACATCCAGAAACATGCATATTTTAGAGTTTGTCATTCTGTCATCTTCACCTACAAGTTACAGCTCACACCTTTCTTTCAATGGTTTGTTTCCACCAAAACATCGGTCCCCAGTGTGGCCAAGTGGAAGGTGTTTCGATCATGCAGGCAAAGACCTGATGAGTGATTAATTTTTCTATGGTTTGGATCTAGAATATCTCCTAAAGGACCATGCATTAAAAGCTTGTTCCCTGGAGTGGCACTTTTTGGAGGTGTGAAACCTTCATGTGGCAGTGGTTTTAGTAATTCAGGGAGTTCCCGCAAAGGGAATGGTGGGACTCTCCTCTCTGGCTTGCTCCAGAATGTACGCCCTCCATTATGTGCCCACACAGACTCAAAACAACAAGGCCAACCAGTCGTGGACTAAAACCTCTAAAACTGGGAGCCAAAATAAACCTTTTCTCTTCATAAGGTGTTTGATCTCAGGTATTTGTTACAGTTTAATTTAAAAGAAACACATAAATTTTTCTCAAAAAAGAAATAATAGGTAAAACATTTCCAAGTGAAGAAAACTGTAAACCCACAAAGTAAATAATCTCAACAACCACAAGTGGAATACACATGAAAAAGCACAAATATCAGGAAACTTTACAATCAAACTGATGAAAAACCACAAAGTAGAAAATAAAATCTTAAAAGCTTCCAGAGAAAGGCACATACACAGAGGAAAAAGATAAGAATAAACAATAGAAGCACCTCTTCTGAGATCTAAGACAAGATGACATCTGTAAAGTGCTAAAGGGGGAAAAAGTATTGTTAACATGAAATTCTATGTACAGGAATAGAAATCTTTCAAATAAGAAGACAAAACAAAGGCTTTGATCAAACCAGCGACAGTGAAAAATTGATTGTCAGAAGATCTGTATGCTAACATTAAAGGAAGCAGAAGGAGACTAATATCAAATAGAATCTGGATCTAAATAAAGGAATGCAGGACAACAGAAATGGTAAATACATAGATGAATCTAAAACAAATTTCTATTTTCCACCTCTCTAAATGAGAATAGGCTGTTTACAGCAAAAATGATAGCACTGTATTGTAGGTCAATAACACACATGGAATTGAAATGTATGAAAATAATTAGAACGTGGGCAGGAAGAGGATAATGGATATATAGTATTGTGAAAGTCTTATGCTAAACACCGAGTGGCATAACATCATTGATGGTATTAAAGAGGCATACACTCTGAACCCTAGATCAACCATTGCTATGCTTTGAATGTTTGCGTCCCCACCCTCTCAAACTCATATGCTGAAATACTAACTGCCTACGCAATGGAATTAGGAGGTAGGGCCTTTCATTTTGGTCCTAGAAGGAGAGTTCTTATGAATGGGAGTAGCACCATTATTTAAAAAAAAAAAAAGCCCCAGTGAGATTCCTCAACCCTTTTGCCATGTGAGGACACAGTAAGAAAGGGGTCGTTTATGAAGCAAGATGCAAACTAGACACGAAATCTGCTAAAGCCTTCGTCTTGGAATTCCCAGCCTCTGGAGCTATTAGAAATAAACTCTGCTGTTTAGAAACCATCCAGCCTATAATAGTAGCCAAAACTGACTAGGACAACTAGAACAGCAAAGGAAAGCATAGCTATTAAACAAAAGAAGAAAAGAGGAACACAGAAGAGACAGGACAATAAAACAAGAAGAGCAAAGGTGCTGTTTAATAAATTCAACTCCATGGACGATTAGATTAAAAGTAAACTAAACATTTCAGCTACAAAGTAGAGTTTCTCAATTTCAATAAATTTTCTAAAAAGCCAGGCATGACTACTTGCTCTTAATAAAATACAAATCCTGCGTTTGACTAGTTTCTCTCTTTCTCTCTCTCTCTCTCTCTCTCTCTCTCTCTGTCTCTCTCCCTCTCTTAATCCAGATAGGGGAGTGGCTGCTGCTCCTTTAGATTAATGATCCCAGAATCTGGCCACACACTAAAATTGAAGAGATTTATTTATTTAAGTATAGTTTTGTTAGTGCCTATTAGTTTACAAAATATTGAGTTTTAATGTGGTAATTTCATAATCCATGTAACATATTTTGATCATAACCATCCCTCCACTACCCTTCTTTATAACTCTCTCCCCATCCTTATCATCATCCTCTTCTCTAATAATTAATTTTTCTGTATAAATTTCTCGATTTCGGGGGTTTCAGTGCTTTGAAAAGAGCCAGTAGGTTTTGGGACTACTGCAGTATGTACGGTTTCCTTCATTCAATACCAGGAAAGACTTTTTTGTTGATACATTTAATACATTTTTTTCTTAGTAAATTTTTCTCAGTAATTTTACAGACTGGTGTGTAAAGGAATTTTGCACACCAAAAGTCAGACATTACTTTTCTTGTGCTTTGTTTTCATCTATCACTATCAATCAAGGGAAACAGTTTATGACCCATAGTTGGAATACTCTCTCAAAACACCAAGACCTTAAAAGTTTCATTCCTTTTACTTCCATATTATGAACCATATCCAATAATAGATAATGAAATAAATTCACAGATTTCACAGAAATGAAAATAGTAGGCATAAGAAATGAACTCTTTGCAATTTAATATAACTTTACTGTTTCAGAGGGGAAAATTGTTTTTATTTTTTTCATGAGGCTACTTTCAAATATAATACAGTTCACTTCAAATATTTCTCTTTCAAAAAGCAACTGTTTATCATGAAATAACTTAAAAACGGAAGCCATACTGTTCATATAAAAGATTTAATTATGTGTTACAAAGTCATTTTGTACTATTTTAATTAGCATACATAGAATGTGACATGTACTTCCAGTCTAGAACTCATGACCCTACAGGTGCTACACGAAACCACTGAGATCTTTTAGATACCCTTTTGGTCCGAAGACTGCAAACTTGCGAAGGAAAAAAGGGAGCGGGTCTCTTTTTTCTGGATGTAAAAGGGTACTGAATGGTTAGTTTTTTGCTGGCCATAAGCCATATGTACAAAAGCATAAATGAGTGATAGTCACATTAATCTTCTTTTAACTTTTCTCCCAACAGAAGGGGATCCCCAGTCACTGCACCACGGGGTGCTGTAGCTTCAGAACTATATTCAGTAGAGTCATAGTGGTCTGGAAATTTACCGAGGCATTCCTCTTCTTTCTCTAAGCTCACTTTTCATGCAGCTTCTGAAGGGGGCACTTTCTGACTCCTCTCTTCACACATGTCATTAGTTGTTGCTGCATTGCTGAGCAGGGCTCCGAATACAAGAAGGAAAATGAAAGCCTTCAGGTAGAATACAGTCTTTGCACATGAACTTCATCTGAAATTCCTAAAAGCTTGTGGAATACAAAGGTGGAAATGGTCATTTATCAGAAATCTACCTTAGATGAATACTTCTATTTGCTTGGAGGGAAAAATAAAAGTACCTTGGTGAACAACTTGCATGTGCAACATATACCAAGGATCATCGCAGAACTTCTATTCATCTGACCAGAAGAGAGAATAAGGAAAAAAGCAGTGACTAGATAATGTGGTCATACTATGATCTCCTTCACCTACTCAACAAAATTACTGCACTCGAGAAATACTTGAAGAAAGAGAATTTGGGATGTGAGCATGTGTGTGCGTGTGTGTGCACACACACATGTGCGTACGCTCCTAGTAATGGGATGAGCTTTTCATCCAAAGTCTGATATAAAATCTGGACAGCATTGTGGAATAGTAAATGTCCTTTCTGGAGTAAAAACTGATGTGAGTCACTGATTCCAGGTCAGAGTCACCAACAATTCTTCTAAGAGATTGGCTTTGCATCAGTTAGTTATGGACACACCTGAATCATTCCCAAGATTGTAAACTGACCATGGGTCAGGAGACAGACTTCATGATATCCTCATCTAGCCCCTTAGATAGTGTCTTCCACTAGGTAGGCCTTTAGTGAGCTATTGTGCAAAAACAAATAAAAACACTATAGTCTTTGAATCAGTTTCTTCATTTCACCAGAAAATACTTGTGCTGATCAAAACTTAGAAAATAAAATCTACTGTATTTAGTTTAGGCACATAATCAGTATCTCAGACCAACCGATACCACACACACCTGTAGTGATTAGACATGCTCTGACTAGGGGAAATGTTCAGGTCACTAACAAAACTGCAAGTCAGAAATACAGCTTTGGAGTGTGGAGCTAGTTTTACAAGGTAAGAAGCTATTAGAATATTTGGCAGTTTCGTGATACCCCAAGTGTATGAGTGAAGACATATTTGTTCCATGGACAGATAAGGAAATTGACTCAGAAAGCTAGGTGACTCTTTCCAGGAAGCACAATGATTAATGCCAAACTGGAACTTGAGTTTAGATTCTGACTGTGGGTTTACTGCGCTTGCAACTACTCACAGCTGTGTCCTACTACAGACTGAGTTACCGGAAACCAGCCTGCCTCTATTTCTGCTACCTTTATAGGCTAATTAAAAACCAACAAAAAACAGAATAGTAAAGTCTTCCTTCTGTTTTCCCTGCTGTTAAATTCTCAGGGTTTAAGTTAGTTCCATTCATTGGCATTAAATCCCAATTCTTCCCTCAAATAGTTTTTTTCTGCATAGGCTGGAAGAAAGCATTCTCTGGGGTGGGCGGTATTATTCTAGCTACCTGGAAGAGAACAGAAAGCTACAGCACTCTCTCAGGACTCTATGGAATGGAGCACCTGTAGCAGTTTCTCTCACACAGCAAGCTCGTGTACACACCGTAAACCAACCTGCTTAGTAAGGTCGAGCTTCCTCAGCAAACAATGAAATACAAACATCTCCTACTGCAGTTTCCTATGGGTGCTGGAATTAAATCAGATGGTTGTCTGCCGGCTACATGAATCTTCTACCAACTCAGCTGTAGCCAACAGAAATACTGATCTAGCATACAGCAAGAAAGCTAATATTGTTCAACTCCTGTTTAGCCTTAGGCTATTTCCCCTGAAAGGGTATGTTTTTATTCATCTATTTCTAATCCTTTATCCCTGACAAAGGTCTATGAGTCAAGGATTTCAAGAAACGGAATTTTTGCATCCTGTTTTAGTTTACTACCATCCTATTAAAGACCGAAGAAGCCGGAAAGTTAAATGTTTACTGTGTAAATATGTGCCAGGCTCTATTTGCTTTGCCTCTTTTGGAAATTGCTAGCAGTTCCACATTTCCTGTTCCCAGAGCACATTTATCTGTTTACTAGCTGTCAAAGTAAATTTATAGCACAGAGTGACACTGCTAGAAAGCTTGGGATCGGCCTTGCTGAGTACACACACATACACTTACAGACCCATTAGGTTGAAGTTTTGCCAACAACCTATTAACAAATTGTAATGAACTGCTGTCTTCCATTTAAAACACTGTTGGTTTCCTATGGTTTGTCGGTCAGGGTATATGCGGCAAAGATATCATCAAGTGGTTAGAAAAGGTGTTGCTTTGCTGGAAGCTCCTTAAGTCTTTGGAGAACTTGAACTTGGCAGTGGTATATGTCACATTGGTTCCGTGTCTTTTAAAAAAGCAGTCATACATTTCAAATACATAGGTTCACCTCCCAGAATACTGCAGAATTTTAATACATCTATTTGCTTAAAGATTCTGGGTACATTTTGTTTGTTTGTTTGTTTGCTTGCTTGCTTTGCTCTGCCTATAGAGGTTTTGTTTTGTTTCTAAAGATATTATATAATCCTGAACATATAGAACTGACATTTACTCTACAGTTATACATTAATAGATTAAGAAAGAGCTCCCGCCACTCTTTACCATATTTTTAAAGTTTTTCCCCTAAGAGAGTTTTAAATATTCGATGGATTGCCTGCTTTTCCACAGTAAATTCCTTATAATAACAAGGATTGGAGTCTATTGGCAGTGAAATGACAAGTTAATAGAGAAAATGCATCTAGTTTTGTGAGATTTGCCTTAGGTTTGAACATCTCAGAAAATAAAAGATGAAATGTTAAAAAGTCAAGAAAAATTTTTGTTTCAGATAATGTATTCTCTGAATCAAACTGTAGGGAGTATGATTTTAAGTTACAGTGTCTCACTGTGAGTTGTTTTCGTCTTGTAAAGAGCACAGAGTGAAGAATTTAGTGAGCCAACTGTGGTCAGGGGACCATAAAGACACACAAAATCCATTTGAAAATTACAGGCAACTGAAAAATACTAAATGTATTTCCCCAGCAACAGAAACCATTTGGTAGGAGGAAGTGTTTAAAATTATAACACTGTTCCATTAAATTCAGCTCCCCTCCGTACTCGGGGTGGAACCCAGAGCCTTCACACCAAACTATAACCCCAGTCCCATTTTTATTTTTCATTTTGAGACAAAGTCTCACTAAAGTTGCTCAGTCTCCCAGGCAGGGCTCTAACTTGCAATCTTCCTACCTCAGCCTCTCAGAGAGCTGGGGAGACAGGCGTGTGCAACTTGTCCAGCTGGGATCACCTTTTAAAATCCTATTTCACCTTCCTTTCCACGTTATTAAAAATTTATCTTTATCTCGTATAGCTCTTCGAGCACAACTTGAGAGTGGATAGTAAATTAAGGTAGAAGGGGACACAAAAGGCACAGGAAAAAGACAACGAAGCACTGCACAAGTGCAGCCCGACACGGGGGAGGGCAGCCACGGCCCCAGCACGTTCTCGGCACACATTAGGTGCTTTATTAAGCATTTGATAGTTGGTTGGTTGATTGGCTGGATAATAAAAGACATGAACAGTAAAGAACTTGGTAATCTGGAATCATTAAAATCGGAGAGATGTGAGGGAAACTCCTTGTGTGGAAGTGGCAGATGTCCGAGAAAGCTGTGGAGCCCCAGTGAGTGTGAACTTGCAGAAGCATCGCATTTTAAAAGAATGCTGTCAGCAACCAGGGGACCGAGGCTTCAGGGAAGAGACAGAGTCTGTGCAGACAGTTATCTCCCCGGAAGCCCAGGAGCTGTCAAACAGACAGGCCAACTTAAATAAGACACTTGTTTCAGGTCTGCAAGGTTTGTCCTGGCCATTCTACCAGGAGTAAAGACGATGGATAGCAGCAGCCCTTGCACGGATTTCTCCAGCAACACCAGTGCAGCGTGCTGAGGGCTACAGAGCACAGGTGAGGCTGCTGTCGGCGTGCCGTGCCCTGGGCGCTTCTCAGCCTCGGAACTCCAGGAAGTCCAGGTTCTGCCCCTGCCACAGAGCAAGAGCAGCTGCACTTTGGATAGAAACTACCAGAAAGAGGTCTTACTGTCTCCAACAATCTAGCTCTTCCTTCATCCCTTTCAGTGTCCCTTTTGCTGCTTTCAGGTGATTTTCTCAGGTTTTGTTTTTTTCCCCTCAATGTGATGACTTTGGTCTCTAGGGAAACGATCCTTGCCCACCTACAAGGAAAGAAGGTACCTAAGAGGTTTTGCTGCTTTCTGAAAAAAAAAAATATATATTGGACCCCATCCAATTCGACTCCAAAGCATAGTGAACTCAGGGAGCCACTCAATGTCCTCCTACCTGCACCTCTGCAGGAGAGGAAGACGCTCAGAGATGAACCATAAAGGACTGTGGGCGTCTATTGGCCTAGACAGGTTCACCCTGAGGACCACAGGGACAAGGTGGACCCTTACCAGCTTTAGCAACCAATTGAGCAAGTTGTATCAGAGTTTAGTTAATTTTCCAGAGGAAAAAAATTTAATTCTGAAAGATGTGCATATGTGAATTTTGCTGTTTTGCTTTTATGATATTCAACTTTTTAATTTTACCTTCTTACTAAAGTTCGTTGAAAGGCAGCACCAACAGTAGGAAAAAAATCATAGGCTATTGACCAGAAAATGCTTGAGTTTAAATAGCAGCTCTTCCTATTCCTTCTCCAATCCCCAGTTTCCTCATACATATGCTGATGCCAGTGCTTTTCCTCTCTAGATGTGGTGAGGATTGGAAAAGAGGCATGAAAGGTGCTTGGTATATGACACAAGCAGTCCATGAATGGTCACAATTCTTACTATTTTGAGGGGAAATCCCAGTCTTACCTCAGAAAAACATATGGTCATTTTTTGATAGCCACTCCAGGATAGGACAGGACATCATCACTGTCCAAAAACTGATGAAAGCATCTTAATGTGATGTTCAGAAAAGGTCTGGTCCAGTTCTGGTAGTTACTCTTTCAGGTGCTGACTATAAACAAGTCAGTATTCTAGAAGGCTGAGACAGGAGGATCCCAAGTTCAAGCCCAGCCTGGCAATTTAACAACTTAGTGAGACGCCATCTCACTATGTGTATTGCTGCAAAGGTAGTTCAGTGCAAAGATTCTTGGTTCAGTCCCTAATATGGGTAAAAGGGGAAGGGTGGGGGTATAGCCATGATTGCCAATTTATTAGAAACCCCTTTCTCATTATGGTGACCAAAGACAAAATATCTTTTCCTTAACTACAATATATATTTCTCAAATCTACTTCCTTGCTTTTATTCTTCATGCTTACTTTAGCTCAAAACTTACTTTAAAGTCATAATATTCCTGTCTTGGATTATATGTTCTCTTCTCTGTCTCTATTCTCTTTTCTTTCTATTCATTTTATGTATTACTGATTCATTTTCCCTAATCACAGTTAGATTTCTATCACTTGAACCTATTCAAAGCAAACTCCAATATTTCCTTAATATCTTTGAATTGAAATCCAATAATTCAAGAACAACCATCCATGATCTGGGCCTAACTGAAATTTCCTGCCTTATCTTTGTGGCTGTCAGTTAAACAGCTTGCTGCTCCATAATACAACCACATTTTCTCCTCTGTCACCTTTTCCAAAATGTAAGATGTTTTTCCTTCCATCTCTATGTGTCTAATGTTCTCTCAGATGCCTTTTCACCTTGCATCCTTTCTTTGTTTGCTTCTACCAACTGTCTTTCACCTCTGAGTTTAGCGGCAACCTCCTCGCCCCTCCCCAAGTCAACCTGAGCAACTGGACAGGCCAGGAATATATCTATTTTTATTTTTATAACTCTAAGAATCTAGAACAGGCTTTACATGGTATAAGAAACCAACAGTTATTTTTAACTAAATATATGAATGAGCTAGTTAAAAGTCAGTTGGATGCAAATCTATCAGAAAGGAAGTAATAAAATTGGCACAGAACAAGGAGACATTTCCTGGTTAATCCTACAAAACGATATGGCAGAAAGTCATATCTGAGCAATTATAGTGGACATTTGTTTTTAAAATTTTTTTACTGGCTCTGTATCTTCTGAACTCCCTTCCTACATGTGGACAATTCCTCAGGTCTGAAGACAAAAGAATCTGCCTCTCACTATAAACCTCAAGAGGAAACTCAGTTTCCTAGTATTTCTACTACCAGGAGCATGGGCACCTGACATAGCCTTGTACAAACAGCTGAAGCCACTCAGGACTTTGAATGTGCTGGCATCACAGAGAAGTGGGGACAGAGGAGAACCAACTCAGGGGACACCAATGGAATTAGCGACATGTAGCATCCAAGTGCACAGTAGCACTGATGCCCATAGGACAAGCTGCAGTGTCCTGTTCCCAGCTCAGTTCTACGACGTTTCTACCCTTTGCTTGGTGCTCACTCCCCAGCATTCGCAGCATCTCTGTTAGTACACAGATTCTATCCCATAAACCCATGCCTGCCACTGTCAACCAAAGAACATGTGATTCTTCCCCTCCACCCCACTCACTTAGAGGTGCCAGGCTTACAGATCAGTTTGGGAGACCCCTCTATGCCACAGCAAGATTTTATTAGCTAGGTCTGCATCCTCATTATTGCTCATCACTAAAAGTTAACAACCTGACTTTCTACTTTCATTAACTTTTAGGCAAACATGTTTTAAAGTCAGATTGCATGTTAGTCTCCATAAATAAGCTATCATTTATTTCTCCTGAACAAATCAATCTAAATTAGAGCTTGCCATGGGGGTACCATGAGATTCAAAACAAGCCAAAATTTTAAAAAATGCCTCCTGGAATAAATGCTGTCAGAATTGGACTACTTCTATTTTTGTAGGTACATAAAATAATAACAGCCATTATATTTTACATCTCTGATATGCCTGTAAAGTCAGAATTTCTCTAGCAAATGTGCATTAATTAATCAAGGAAGAAGAAAAGTGATGTAGCAATATGGCCTAGTGGTTAAGGGCATGGACTCTACAACCTTGGACTGTGGTGGAATCTCAGATAAGTTACTTAAATTCCCTGTGCCTCAGTTTTCTTATAAATAAAACAGGAGGAATAAAGATGTTGTCAAGAGGATAAAGTTAGGTATGATCCACATTTAATGACTAAAGTAGCACCTAGCTCTTAGTAGAAAGCATTGAGATGCCTACTTTTATTATATTCTGTAACCATGTCTACTCAGAAAAGCTGCTAGACTACGTGGCAGTCAGATGTGATCCATTGGTCAAATAAAATTCTCTTTCCTTCTAGCCCATGGCATATGTAGCTCCCATGTTTCTCTCTCTGGCCAATGAACCAGTCACATAAATTAACAGAATAGGTATTAAACAGGAAGTGAGTCTCTCAACTCACCCTCAGCAAGGTCATGAGGAATGTTGATATGCTAGATGCTGTTGGACCACAGCAATGAACTAGCAGGGTCCCTCTGCCCCCTGTCATGGATACACTACAATAGCAAGACATAAAGCTTTTTGCTTTAAGCCACTGGTAATTTGGAGAGTGTTTGTTACTGCAGCATAACCTAGTCTATCCTGACTAATGTAGAAAATAAACCAGTTGTCTAGGTTTTACAATTAAGTAACATTTCCTCTTTCAGTGAATGATATCCTCGGAAATTCCTACAGTGGATAATACCAGCAAAGAATAAGTTGAAGAATTCTAGCCAGATTAATGATGCTCACAAAAGGCTGCTTGATGCCAACCTTTTCCTTTGGTCCCTGAAATTTCATCCTGCAGATTCTGTGGGAA
Organism: Dasyprocta punctata; assembly: GCA_004363535.1. Lineage (NCBI taxonomy): Eukaryota > Metazoa > Chordata > Mammalia > Rodentia > Dasyproctidae > Dasyprocta > Dasyprocta punctata. The sequence goes on along the minus strand of RJWM01002048.1, from coordinate 17,113 downwards.
TCACTCACGAAGTGTTCCTTTAAACAAAGCACAAACTCTGGGAGTTACACATTGATCATCAGTTTCCACACATTCAAGTGAATGTGCTTCCCCAATCTCTGTCCAGGAAGAATCAGGATGCAGGAGTTATGTTGGGAGAGAAATCTGGAAAAATTATATGTATGGAAGAAACCATGGAGCTGTTTAATTATGAAACTACGGGAAGCACTATCTGATCTCTAGTGTTCGTCCTCACTTTATATTAAAGACAGATCAGGGAGCTACGGAGAATTCTGCAAGTACTGCCTCAGTGAGCGGCTCAAGGTTGCTTGGTGAATTATTGCAAAGCTCACATCTCTGTCAGGCTTTAACCATTACACTCTGCTGCTTACTTTGAAAGTTCTAAAGCCAGGATCCAAGAACAGTCCAAAAGAAAGAGGCAGCAGAGCAGAAACAGAAGTGAACGCCAGAGGGGTGGAAAGTGAATCCCTTCTAGGGGTCCAATCTTGTTTCCCATCAGTGGGTTACAGCAGAGGGTTCTGCACTTCTCCTTTAAGTGGGGTTAGGTTTACTTTTTCTATTTACCATCGAAAGGCCCCTAACTAATTTATGAGCTTGATTCCTAGCTGTACCACTTATTAACTGTTTGCATTTGGCATTTTATTTAACAACTTTGTGTCTCAGGTTTCTTATTGGTAAAATTATGATAGTAGGAATTATTGTGAGAATTACATCCAGTTCCTGGCATACAGTATGCACTCAAAAACTATAGCACTATGATTATTTTCAGCATATCATTTTCAACTATAGTGGGGATTTCCTGGCAGAGTACTCCAAAGGCACTGGCCATATCTCTGAAAGTTCATGAAGAGCAGTCAGACAATATTTTCCAAGTCAAGAAGGGCAAAAATCCATTCGTCTTACAATTTTGCATGAAATGCCAATGTATCAGTTGATCACCTGAAAGCTAGCAGCTATTAGATTTTAGATCTTCCATTAAACCTCATAATCTTCTCTGAAAATTGAAGCTTGAACTTGAGTTGGGCCCAGGTCAGAAGAGTAAGTTTTTATTTTTTTAATGAGTCTAGGAAACTTGGATTATTTTTGACTTCTTATAAGCACTATTAATGCCTACTTAAAATATGCACCACTTCCGAGCTTCTGTCTTATACACCCTACAGATCATGCATTCGTGCTTTTCCATTGTAAGATGCAATGAAGTGCATGTTTTCTTTTAATTCATTCCTTTTGCTTTTTAATTCCAAAACCAGATTCCAGTCATGCCTACTTCCATGATGTCCTGTCTTCCTTGAAAAACACAGTTGACCCACACATTCTCTATCCTTCAGACCCTGAATGAGGGCAAGACCTCACTGAACTAAAAGGAAAGTGCTGGAAATACAGTGACCACATGTAAAAACAAGAAAATTAAAACTCATCAGTTTTCTACTATGGGCAATCACGCTGCCTATACTCTTCCTGTTTATGCATCTATTATCCTTATTAGCAACTCAAGGACAGAGACTACATATTAATCTTTGTGTCTCAAAATTTAGCCCAGTGCTTGATACAGTTGGAACTCAGGCAATGTTTCATAGCCCAAATTAAACTTTAGGGTGCAAAATGTGACCTGATCAGATGTCCTCACTGTGAAAGTTGCTAGTCCATGTGACTTTGGAGGCTAAATTAGCTTTTTCCAAGAGGGTACTATTTAGCATCATAAACTAAACCTGACAGGCATTCCCAGTGTAGCACCAATTTAGAAAGATTTATTCAGGGAAAAATAAATGACAGCTGCCACAGGCTATGTACACCACCTGTGCATATTCCAGGATCTGGTTTTATGTTGATCTGGAATTGCAAGTGTATGGAAGAACGGAGTCATCAAAAATCTGAGAGGTTATCTACTCAACACTTAATTTTCAGTATAACAAACTGAGATTTAAGAGCAATAAATAACTGGTATCAGATGTGAAGTTACTGTGTGCCAGTAAAATTTTTAATTTTCTGGTCTTCCCACAATGCTAAATAATTCAAAGTTTATATATTAAATATGTTTTCACTACAACATTATTTTGTACTCAGGAAAAGCAGTCATCCAATCTCTAGAATTCTCTCTATAGTTTTAAAATAGGATGCATACGTAGGCCTCATTCTTAAGTATTTTGAATAAGGAGCTGGAGTTTGGTGACAACTGGATTCACTGTCAAGTTGTGCAATAACTGTTTCTAATATTTAAAAAATAGCTATTTCTTAGTCAGATGTAGTGGCACACTTTTAGTTCCAGGTACTAGGGTAGTTGAGTCAAGAGAATTGCCTGACCTTATAAGTTTGAGACAACATGAGACCTCAACTCAAAAACAAGTACAATTAAAAATTCTTCCTGAAATAGCACTGAGATTGTTTTAATAGGATATTCTAGGAAAACCAAAATCATTATCAACCAAAATCTTCTTTAATGCTTTATACGTCCCACCATCCATACTGAAAAAAAAATGCACACCATCTTCTAAATTATTCAATTTACATTGTAGCAGGTGGACTTGTTAGGGGAGTACATTCTAACAAACCAAGGAACAGGCTCTGGAGTTAGTAGATCTGGAACCTGAAGGTCATGAACTAGCTTCATGTTAAAACACTGCCCACGAAAAAGTGATCTTCCATGAGTAAAGGAATAGGTCAGTGTGTTTCATCAAATTTCAAATCCATGGTGCACATTAGAGTCCCAGAACTTAACATAACTCCAAATTTGTACCCACCTACCTCTCATTTCTCCTACCCTTCACCCTGTGGGAACCACCTTTCTACTCTATGTCCATTTTCAACTCCTTTTTTGACTTTAATTAGTGCATGTTTGCAGTAAATAATGCTTACATTCACTGCAGGGGATACATAATACATTTCAACTCTTTTCTTTTCCCCTCTCCCTCCACCCACTTTTATTTTTTCGCATCAGATTCACTTATTTATAAGACCTTCTAAACTTCATTATATTATACAGATTGAAAACCAGATTAATAGGCCAAAAATAGTAGACCTTAAATGTTCTTACATCTGATAACTATATGAAGAGCTGGATCACTTGACTGTGATAACCATTTCACAATGTGTACATATACAACAAGCTGTACAACTTCAATATATACCATTTTGGTCAATTTTACCTCAATAAAGCTGAAACTAGGAGTAAAAAAAGGAGCAAATCAATGTCTTATCTCTGATCCATGTGAAAAATATTTATGAACATTTACTGTTCCAGGAACTAATGGTAAATTAGATGTGAAAATAGATGAAGTCATGGTCCTCACTGATTTTCTTTCAGAGCTCTCTGACATAAAGGAATCTATAGGAACTGCCAGGTGAGCCCTGTGGGCAAAAATCATTGCTATGGTCTGCATGTTTTCACCAAAAGTTCTGTTAGAAACTTAATCCCCAATAGTGCTGAGAGGTGGAGACTTGTGTATTTACATCACAAGGCCTCTGCTCTTATGGATGGAAAAATATTCTTACAAAAGGACTTGATGGAGTTGGTCCGTCTTCACCCCTAAAGTACCTTTTCCCATATGAGGGCACTGCATTCCTCCACACCAGAGGATTCAGCAACAAGGCATCATCTTGGAAACTACATTAGTCAGATTTCCTACTGCTAGAATAAAATAACTGACACCTGCAACTTGAAAGAGAAGTTTAGTTTGGCTCATGGTTTCAGAGGTTACAGTCCAAGGTCAGCAGGCTCCAAGGCAGAACCATCATGGCAGAAGGGCATCATGGAGGAAAATTTCTCAGCATATAGAATCCAGCAAGCAGAAAGCAGGAGAAAAGCTAGAAATGAGAAGGCTAGAGACCAGATGTAGTCCCCAAGAGCAATGCCCATAATCCACTCAGACACACCCAAAAGTAAGTTTTACTAATCTTTTAGGTGTCTCTCAAGCCGATCAAATTGACAATCAAAATCAGTCATAGCAGCAGATACTGCATTCTCATCAGACACCAAACCTGATGGCACCTTGGTTGTGAACGCTCAGGCTCCAGAGCTATGAGAAAAATGTATCTATTCTTTATGAATGACTCATTCTGTGGTATTTTAATATAGCAGCACAAACAGACTAAGCCAGCCATGTACTAAGAATTTTGTTGCTCCTGAAACATTACGATGTGGAGAGAAAGGTGTAAGTTTTCTCATTGATAACCACGAGTGTTGGGAATTGTGATATAACTCTAAAGCAAGAATGTCTCAAGGGCAGCTCAGGTTTTTAGGTGCTTGCAGATTCAGCTTCCTCCCCAGGACTCACCCCCACCTCTCCTGTAACTTTGTGCATCAGTTCCATTCAAACATCCAAAATTCGCACAGGTATCAATGACAAAGAAATTCCACAGTCTTGACCGGTGATTAAGGAGTGGCTATTTGTCTTTACAGTCAGGTGAAAACAGGATTAGAACACAAGTGGAGATTCCAAGGGGAAGATCCAAACATTTTTCATTGAGTTGAAAAATTTGCCCCAGTCAAAAACAGTCAAACTTACAACCTTTGGTAAACACCAGCTTAAACAGAAAATTTCTGCAGTTGAATATTTTCCATTTCCCAACATATTATCAAGAAAGGAACAAAGCGAATACTAAGGAGAGTCAATAAAACTATTAAAAATTCTGGTCACTTCTATAAAATCTCAGTGGGTTTTTCCCCTTCTGGCTATCATGATTCCATCCAGACCAATGAACTGTGTTTCTAACCATTATAAGAAAATCAGTAGACTTTTGTGGCATAATGCATTGTGGGATTGATTGGGTTACAATATTTTAAAAGAATGTGAGGTTCCAAATCATTATTTTGATATTGTTTAAAAATTAATTAGAACTTTTCAGAATTGTTTTCGAGTGTCAGGGTTTAATTAGCTTATTTATTCAATAGACCCTCAATGTGACCCTCTCTGCAAAAAGCCTGTGGATATATCAGCATTTAATAGTCCAGTGGGGTAGAGGAGGAGTGGATTTTTGTTTTTTATTGGTGAGCTGAAATACACTCATTGTCTTTTTATCACTTTAATAGTTCTTTGTGCTGCAGGTAAAGCATTATTAATTCATGTCCAATGAGATATACACAAGATTTTTGACGATGTAGCAAAAACTAAGCAATAAAAGCCATCATCTAAAGACAAGGGAGGAATAGGTCAGTCCTTTAGATGAAAACATGTAATTCAAGTAAATGTTCGAAAGTGCAGCTTGTTTATTTCCTAATAGAAAGGAATGTCTGCTTCAAATTTCATTCCTTTGTGTGCAGGGGGGAATTATTTCACAACATAGAATTTTTACAGTATCCTCATTTTATTTCTGTCTGTGTGCAGACAGCTCCCACTTAGGATATGTGAATGTCAAGCCAGTTCATGTCAATAACGAAAATCAGGTGCCCTCTTCACCCCTCCTCCTTCATTTCTGTGAGCAATTTGCATTAAATCAAGGTTAAATTTTCTTGTCAACTCTGCTCTCAACTCAATTGCTCTAAACCCTCTATGAAATGCATTTCCAATGCTGCCTGATGAAGCTCCTAAAAACGAATCTTTATTAAACAACGCCTTCACAGTCAAAGCAGTTTTGGTGGGAATTAAACCAAAGTGAGTCTATTCTTCACAATAAACCCGCTTCTTCTACCCCACATTGAGACGATCTCAACTGGGCCCTCACTTTCTGCAACTCTCACAGGGGTAAGAGTTAGCTTGTCAGCACAAACTAAACAAAAGGAAGCTCTTTTGTCTTAGGCTCCTTTGCAAGGCTAAGACAGTCTCCCAATACTCACAGGTTCAAGAGTGAAAATACCATTCTGTAAGCTCTTAAAAACATTTATAATGTTATTTATCTCATTCCGCATTCAGAGGCTGACACTGCTATTACTTCACATGATCACCACCAACTGACTCCAAAAGGAGTCGTTTTCCGGGGAATAGCCGTTATGATCTATGCAGCAAGTACAGCACTGCTTGAGAGACGCTTTTTATGTGCGACACTACTGAAAATTACACTCAGCTCCATTTCATGCTACTGTCTTCAGGGACTAGATGCAATCTTAACACTGCAGCCCCCAAACACCTCTCAAATGCTGTCCAGAGAGAGTTCACTTTACCTGAAAAAATGTGAGGATCTACTCCAAAGCATATTACTATTCCAGTTCACAAACAATAAAAAGCCATGAAACAGGCAGTGGTGAGTGTGAGTTACAACTGAGGACTGTGACACACTCTCAAACCAACTCCCCCGCTCCAGTTCCCTGCCCCGCTCAGCACCCTCCAGGTCAAACTCAGCCCTCCCCACCTGTGCTTAGGATGACTTCATCCCTTCTGCCCTGCTGGAAACATGACTCTATTATTTCATTTTCATTTTTCATCCCAGCCTCTCCCCCTGTCCTGTTCTTTTCCCTCTGCTAGAGGTTAAACCTGCCAATCCAAAAAAAAAAAAAATCTTTGACCCTAACTTCCCCTTTATAAAACTGTCCCATTTCTCTCCTTCCCCTCTCTTCTCAAATGAGAAGGCAAATGCTCAATAAATATTTATGGATTAAATGGGTGAAAAAACCTATTTCCCTATCGCCCCATCTCACATGTCCGCATTCCACCAGTCTAAGGAAACTGCTGAGCCCACTCCTCTGCTAAAGCTGGTCTCCAGGGGGAGCCAATAATTCTCTAATTTTAAAAATCCATGCATTATCCTTACCCTTCATTCTAGTTGACCTCCATACAGCCTCTGACATTGCTAACCCGACCTCATTATTAATATTCTTCCTTAAGTTTTTTTGTATCTTAAGTCTCCTCTTGCTTACATAACAATTTCTCCTGAAATGCATAATGCTATGTGTCTAGCACTCTCCCTTTTTCTTTCTTTCTTTTTTTTTTTTTTTTTTCTAACTTTACTCTAGTCTCACTGGAGATCTTAACCACTGACACAATTTCAGGTACCTTTTCTGTCAGCATCTTCCAGATTCATAATTTCTTCTGCCTCTCAGTCTTACCTTTCTAAGTGCCTTTTATTTTTTTTTAACGTCACTCATAGATACTCATGTTAGTACCCTAAGCTACAAAACAGACCTCAGGCTGCTCTCCTTTGCATCCCTTCTTTTTCCTTTCTTCTGTGTTCCTCTCTTAACAAACACCAACAGCACCTTCCCAGTTACACGGTTAGAAACTATCAATCTTCCTTATTACAATTTCCATTCAGCTTTAGGTCTTGTTGCTACTTTTCTGATGTCTCTTGACTCTACCCAATACTCTTCTACTTTCCTTGCAATTGCCCTACTTAATTTTTATCATCTCTCAATGAAACTGTTACAAAGCCTATTAACTGATCTTTTTGCCACGTCCATTTTCTTCTTAGTGATAGACTAAATTCTCCGACTGCTGAAGTATCTCAGTCATTGTGTGGCCTCTGCATAAGTACTCAATACTTATTTGCAGAAAATTAACTCCCACTGCCAGTAGTTATCTTCCTAAAACACGAAACTGGATCTGTAAATCTTTGCTACAAAATCTTCCTCTACTCTTGCGATAGCGTAAAGGAAAAGAATCTCCCTGGTATGATATTGAGAGTTTTCTGAGATCTAAACCTAATCTACTACATTGCATGATTTCCTGTCCCCTGGCCACTTCAACCACACAGGCTTTTTCTACTTATTTCTAGAAAATACTCTATACTAGATCTGTGATTTAGAATACATGTTTTCTATCTCTACTTACTGAAATTCCACTCATCTTTTAAAATCAAACTAAAATTCCTCTTCAATTTATCTTCGTGTAAGGAGTAATTGTTTTGGGGTAAGTGTTTTCCATTCTCTGTACCCCAACATTTTGTAACTTATATATAACGCACAATGCACTATACCCTGCATTACATTGAGGTGTGGACATGTATTTCCTCAAATAGGTGGAAGCAAGCTCTTTATGGACTATGCTTAAACCAGTGTCACTCACTAGAAAACGCTCAATGAAAAGATTACTGAAGTGGCTTGGTAACTCTTCTTTTATCACGTTATTTTACAAAAGTCTAATAATTTTAGTACTACCCTCTTGGTCACTGTCATATTTGATCCAAAATACTCAAATATATTCAGTCCACCCATGCTAGCCCTCCAAACCTATCAAGCACAGCCAGGACATGGAATTAGTTTCAGTCAATTGAGTGAAATAGTTAATATGTATTAAATAAAACACATATACAAAATAAATTATGTGTGTGTGGTTTTAACATGAAAACTAAGAATCTTGTAGAGAAATCCCCATTTTTGAAGACTTAGTCTTTCACATCAGCATCGCTCTTGACCCTTGGAAAGAAAATAAGCCTCCTCTTCTAAGGTTGTCAAAGCCACCACCAGGATCCCTGATTCAACCAAAGACACAACCAAAGACTTGTGTGTGGAATGGCCTCACTTCTGTCTACACACACACACACACACACTGTGCTTACTTAAATAACTATAACACCTACATTCCCATCTGAAGGGGGCCCATGTGTAAGTGAGATAGCCAGTAGCTAGAGAAGATTCACCTACATTTTCAAAATATTGTAGACCGGTGGCCCCTCACATTCCCCACTTGGATCTTGGGTACCAGAGCAGTGGAGTAAAAGACCTACTTCACTCTTCTAGTTTGGGTACTTCTTGACTCATTTATTCCTCTAGAGTATGCTCATAATTTCCTTTCACTGGTTTATGAAAACTTACATCTCAACCCCAAAGTAGAATAATTGGATTCTATATTGCTCACTTAATAAAATAGCAGTGTAATTCAGCATTCTTTCTAAAAGATCTCTGCAACACAAATTTGTGTATTTTCTTCTCACCCCTCCCACAACCACCATCATCACACACACACATGATCACAGAATGACCTGATTTGCACCTAAAGTCAAAGAATTTCACCTTTTAAATTCAAGAAGATTAAATGAGAAGTTACAATGAGAAATAAGAGTGCCCTTTTAAAACCAAATATACTAGAACACGCTTTATGTTATCTACTATTTGTTTTTACAAGAAGGAAAAAGATTTCCTACATTGTTTTCAAATCTGTATCATAATTTTAAAGGAGTTCAAAAATACTAATAAAAAAATCAAAAATACTAATGGAAATGACATAGTTTACAAAATTTTATGTGAACATAAGACTGCATTTTAATAAATTTTTATGCTATGTTCTGACTATAAAATGCTTATCACTATAAAATAGTAAATTTAACAATCTTTGCCATAAAGAATAAGCTAATTATTTGTGTGAAAGTTTCACAATTTAGTTATTTCATGGAAGTAGTAGCTAATACTAAAAACTAGCACGAGCAAATGTGGCTGCTTTCTGATTTACACACAAGATATTTTAGGCTCCATAACCTCCATACATGCCACTATTATAAAATTCTTTTTCTATTAGCAATTATTGAATGTTTTATTCCTCAAAACAGGACCTTAATCATCTGGAGTACATGTTTTTATCCTATTCAATGGAAATAATTCACACAGATGCAGCATACTCAAAAAGCTTTTTCTTTTATAGCAAACATTTGAATTCAACATTGGTTTGTAAGAAATAGGATCGTTGCTTCTTTTGAATCTGTACTACAAAATACAGTTGGATCTGTGCAACTAAATCAACTAAAATACTCTTCCATTTGAATTTTCAGGTACACACACAGGACCATTACTTGAGCATTGAGATGATCTATTTAAAAAACAACCAAACTTGAGGGTTGATCTTACTTCAAATTTCATCATAAATAAAAAAAACAATGTAGCCGTTTTAAACAAATGTGCAAGTAACACAGGAATTAAATACATGCAGTTCTCCACATTTTTTAAAATAATGATCCAATGTCATAATCTAATCTCAACATCTGCCGTAATCCTTAAAGGATTTACAGTGCAAGCAATTTCATCCCAAGTTGTGTTGTCCACATTTAGTCTATACTATTATTTACTAAAAGGAGCTATCTTTTGGAGAATCGTAGAATTTCAGCAAGGGAAGCTTCATTCATTACTAATGAAGTACAGTGTTGAAAGTGCAGTGGGCCCTGTAAGGCACCATGGCAGCGATAACTCAGGGCGGCTGAAAAAGACGGCAGAATAATTAGCACCACCTTCAACACCAGCTGGCATGGATAGGTGGGTAATTTTTATAAGTTCTAAAAATTTACCAGAAATAGTGAGGAAGCAGTCTATTGCCCTTCTACTTCTGAGGAGAGATTGTCAAAAGTGACATCTTCTTCGTCAAGAGAATATGTTAGCTAAGGGGAGAAATAAATTGTGTATGAGTAAGTGGATTTTCAGTACTGCACATTTCCTTCAAATTATTGTGAGTATTATATTTGTTCTTTTGGATTCTTGAACTATACATGGCAGTGTTGCTGAGCAAGATTAGCTCTTGGAGCAGGTCACCATCAAAGACCTACTTAACCATCTTCTTATTCATTCTAATACAAAAAAAACTCATGCTGGAAAATCAAGCAACTCAAATCCCTGCTACTCCACAGTTTTTGTTACAGATGTTAAAGTTGTTATTCACAAGGAAGGGAGAAATCATGCTAAGAGAAGAAGCGAAATAAAGACTCATCATTGGATTCAGCAATCTGGAAGTTACTAATGATCTTGACATGCGCAGCTTCCATGATGAAGAAAAAGGCCTGATTGGAGTGGCTTGGAGGCAGAATGAAAGCTTCCTCAGAATGGTAAACTAGATTTTCTGAAAGAGCCCTTCTGCTAGAAACCAAGTAGATCATGAATAAACATACTATTGTGTAAAAGAGCTGCTGGGTTTGAGAGTACTAAGAAAAATGTCCAAGCATCTCTACCATAGCTACTTAAAAACAAAATAAAGACAAGAGCTGAACTCTTAAGTAGGGAGCACTGTGCAGAGGCAGCAGACTATGTGGAAAGCAAACACATGTATCCTCATTATTTACTAAGAAGGCCAAACCTTGGATCAGTTGCTAGGCAAGGGAGCTGAATCTCACACCCTCAAATTAATCCAAATACTTCAAAGAGACTAACGTAATCTCATATAGATAGGACCCGGGACTCTGAGCAGAAGCAAATGCCAACACACTCTAGGGAAAAACATCTCCAATACAACCTTGCAGCACTCCCACAGATTAAAGTCAAATAAACATGAACTTACACTTAAAAAGCCACCAAGCACACCATACACAAGAACCAAAACAATAAACAATAGATGTAGATCTTTTTGAAGTCTTTGGGTATGAAAGTTGACAGTTAAAAATAGGACAAAAACCTATCTATCAAAAAATTAAAGAAATAATATCCAGTCTGTGATACTGTTATAGCAGCACAAAACGACCTAAGACCAGCAGATTTTAAAAATAACTAATAAAACTTTTATAAATGAAAAACACTATTGTTGATATTAAAAACTTAGTGACAGGGTAACAATGTTATAGAATAAGTGAAGATAGAATCTAACTGAAAGATGGACATGGATGGGTCATTCAAAATGCAGCACAGAAAAATAAAATGTGCAATATTCAAGAGATACAAAGAAATGAAATATAGAATGAAAAGATCTACCAGTCCTCTATTGAATGTCCAGAAGGAGAGAACAAGAGAGTGTAGGGAAATTAATATTGGCAGAAAGTATCCAAAAATTGATTTTAAAATGAATTCACAGACCCTGGAGACACAAAGTCTGCCAAGCAAAAAAAAAAAAAATTTAAAAGCATAAATACCTACCCCAAGACACACACAGTGAAAACTGAATAAATATAAATAAAGAGAAACTCTTAAGTGAGTCAGAAAGAAAACAGCTCTTACCCAAAGTTTGGCAGCAAGTTCTAAGCAGAAAAATGGAATCCAAGAGAAGAAGAAAATGTGCTCAAAAAAGCACTGAAAAAATTAATATTCACATAGAATTCTGTGCTTTTTAACTTGCTTACATGACATCATGTGTCAGGAACAAAAAGAAAATCACCATCTTTATAGAATTTATATCATAATGACAGGGACAGATAATAACTTAATCAAATATGTCAGGTGCCGTGGACAAAAAACAGAAAAGGAGATGGCAGTACCAAAAAGAAAAGAGTTTGCAAATTTTAATATTATGGTAGCATGAGGAAGTTTCACTGAACAAATAATATTTGGACAAGAACTTAAGGAAGTTATGAGGAAGCTAAATGGACAGATAACTAGAAAGAGAGCATAGAAGGGAAAGACAGAAAGTTGTAAGGCCATGTGACACCTCCAAAGCAAGGGTGAGGGATGGCAAGGGTATCAGTGTGGCTACAGCAGTAGGAATAACAGAGAAAGCAATAGGAAATAAGGTTGAAAGAAGGAGAGCTACATCCTGTGAAAGTTTTTGCACAACGAAAGAAATTATCAATAGAGGGAAAAGACAACCCACAGAGTAGGAAAAAATTGTAGCCAGTTGTCCTTCTGACAATGGACTGATAGCTAGAACATAAAAAGAACTTAAAAAAAAAAAAAAGGATCCCCCCACCCCGAATTCAAAGACCAAATCCAAAAATTGGCATCTGAAATGAAGACACTTCTCAGAAGTACAAGCAGCAAATAAATATTATGAAAAAAAGTTCCACATCACTGACCATTTGAGAGGCACACATTAAAACAATGCTGAGATTCCATCTCACTCCAGAAAGAATAGCTACTATCAACAAATCAACCAAAGACAAATGACAGAGAGCCTGTGGGGGAAAAGGACCCCTTCTCCACTGTTGGTGGGACTGCAGACTCACGTAACCACTCTGGAAAGGGCAAAACAAACACATTTTTGGATAAATAATGATGGAATTTATCAGTAATAGTCTCACATTAAGTGAATTTCAGTAAGATAAGAAACGATTTCTGAAAACAGTCTGAGATTTAAGAAAGAATGGTAGACAGCACTAGTGGGAAATTATACCATAAATTTCATCAATATAAAATAAAAATGAGGGCTGGGGATTTAGCTCTGTGCTGTAAGCACCTGCCTGGCAGACACAAGGTTGTGAGTTTGATCCCTGGTACCAAAAATAAATAAATAAAATAAAAATGATAATAGTATATAATTTCTGGTGCACAAAATAAAAATGAAAATTCTGGACAATAACATACATGACGCAAGAAAGAGTATAATTATAGGAGTCTCCAGTTACTCAAGGGGAGGATTAGGGTTTTAAATTATTTTAGATTAAATGTCTATGGTAAAATTTCAAAGATGACCAGAAGAATAGGAATACATAGTGTACTACTTTCAAACCAATACAGCAGTGTTTCCTAAGAGTGCAAATGGTGTTTTGTGCAGACAGTTGTTCATCGCGAACCACCCTCCCTATTCATATCTGTCTCCGTGAACTCTACCCTCCCAATGCTAGTACTCACTGCAATCCTTGTGACAAACACTCCCTGCAACACACACACACACACACACACACACACACACGTGCATGTTTGTTTGCTGGAGAGATGCTGTATCATCCTTACATGGGAACCACCAAAGTTCCTGAAGAAAACAAATTGAAAAGTTGAACCACACCCAAGATAAAAGTCAAGAAGAAAAAAAAGAGGAGAGAGAGAACAAGTAGAGCCAAAAGAAGGAAAATCAAGTCCAAATACATAATTAGTCATGCTAAATATAACTGAACTACAATTTACTGCTTAAAGTATTAGCTGGATTTTTTTAAAAAAGCATTATTCCATTACATGATTCCATTGTTTACAAATGACACAGATTTGTGTCTAAAATTAAGTCACAGATTTTTTAAGTATACTAACATCAACCAAAAGAAAGTTAAATTAGTTATATTTTTACGTATACAAATGCATGCAATATTAGGTGATACCCATTAGGAAAATTTAATATGCTTTCATTATTGCAAGATGAAGCACACGAAATTGCAAGTAAGATGCATATGATTTGAACAACTCAATTGGCAAGTTTGAATGTGTGTATGTATATTCCTATGGCTATCATCTGGAGCACCTACATTTTTACAATCATAGTTATCATGTAGTTAATTTACTTATTGAATGATTATTAAGTGCCAAGGAGTATTAATATACACTGGACAGGTATTAACTAGTTCATTTCATTTTCATTAGACTGCTATGAGATATATTTATTAGTACAAAGCTGAAATCTGACCCTTTTTAATTTGTCTCTATTTATTGCCCATGTTGGTAATCAATACAAAATGTATTCTGAAGAAATAATTTCAGAACCTAATTACTGAGAAGCTTCTACAAAATTAGCACATTTACAGCTGCTAAAGACAAAATGTGTTCATGACACTTGTCAGAGCTGGTTAAGAAGACTATTGAAGAAATCACTGCAATAGGTCTTTGCAGTAGGGGAGAGGGACTGAACTAAATTCTCTCAACAAAGCCTCTTCACGTTCCTCTGACTCCTTTCAACTAGGCCCTGACCTTTGGCTCTGCCCTTATTCATTTATTCCACTTTTAGAAAGAATTCTACTGGATCAGCTTTGTGAGAATTCCCCATCATCAATATCTGATCAAATTTCTCATTCCCCAAACTCGATAATTTATTATTCTGGCCTGCCTTTAGGAAGAATCCTGTAAGTCAGTTTAGCCAAAAATCTCCCTTCCTGCATAGATCTCTCTTACCAACTTTCTTTCCACGACCCCTCACCCTGATGCTCAGCTGGCTACGGTTGAGTGGTTGAGAAGGAGAAAGTTCACAGGTACAGAAATCACACCCGGTTTTTTACCAGGTTTGGCTTCCAGTGCACTACAGATGTTTAAAGACCTCAAACCTGGTTGTCCACACCTGGGCAAGAGCAACTGCTGCAGTTCCGGATTAGCCAGAAGTAGCCCAGTAGGCAGAATTTTGTGTGACACTGCAGACCATGAACTTTGAGGAACTGAACTTTTTTCAGAAGGCTGTTGAAAGATTTAACCAGTCCTCTTATCAAGAGAAAGTAGGTACACAAATAAAACATCCCAGAGAGGTGCTGGGCAATGCTACTAGGGATCGACACCAGCTCTAGGCCTGGAAAGAAAGAACTTTTCCAGATTTCTTTAACAAAGTAGCTGTCCTAGTTGGTTGGCAGGGGCCAAAGTTTAAAGGAGAACATCTCAAGGAGATGTATGAGGTTGGTTTGCTATTGCTTAATGATACTTTTTCAGATTTAGACATAACATATCCTGAAGCTATAGCAGCTAGCTGGAAAAAATACTATGGCAACAAATGCACCATTCCATGGTATGTAATGACTAGTGGCAGAACAATGGAAACTACGAAGGAGCTCTTCACAAAGCACAAGTACTTTGATTTTTTTTTATTTTATTTTTTGAAAGAGAATGTAATCTGCTTTCAGCAGACAATACTGTCTACTATGAGTTTTGATGAGAAAATTATATTGGAAGAGAAGAGCAAAGTTTCTGTAGTGATCTTTATTGGGCTCTTGTAGCTCAAAATATTGTGGAGGATGTGGAATAAAGAAGCATTTAGAGTATTCATGTCTATTGTGTGGCTAATATACTGGTTAATGATAGATTCTGCTAGCCTGGGGCTTAGTTATCTGTAACATGACATCCACCCAACTTGGTACTGGACCCAGAGAAACAACTTATCTCTCCAAGAATAACTTCTATGTTCTCCTCATTCCAGAGATAAACTTCCCGCTCCCTTTTTGTGCATGCGGCAAGCCCTCTCCAATCTCAAGACTCCACAACCACCCAAGCCTTCACCCACAACCCCCAGTAAATCTGTCTCCTGTTTTACACAGGCAGATGCTCCTTCAAATCAGCTGTTAATGTGTCATTTTGCCCACCTCCAAACTCTTCCCGCAGCCAAAACTGATAAAAGTGGTCCCACTTCTTTGTTCTCATTGGAGAGCCACTGCACCCTATCAAACTCTCCCGTGCCCACCTGCATTAAAGGCCTCTCTAATCTTTATCTCTGTCTCTCTCATTTTCTCTGCACCACTTCAGATTGAGTGCCCAAACATATTCAATCAGTTAATATACACACCATTCACTGGATTTTTGCATACAGAAGGAAGCAAACTGCGGGGCAAAGGTAGAAGAAAAGATAAGTGTGCAGAACCAGTTGGAGTACTTTGCCATGCAGATGGAGTGGACCGGGTAGAATAGAGGGATATTTCCCTGGCAGCATCTCAGGAATGAAGTTCAGATAGACAGCTTTTCAGTGCAGGCAACATGACTCAGCATTTTCTCACTATACCATTTCTGATAGATCTTGTCAGTGTTTAGGAACCTCAGCTACAGTACCATGTGGCTCAAAAAAACGTTCTGCTTGCGATTCCTGGGTGGGGGGGAGGAATGATTAAACCAGACAAGCCAAATAAAGTAAAGATGGAAAACTCTGTCTTTGACATCTTCCAGTTTGCAACAGTTTCAGGCATATAGGCATTATGGGAAGATGAGGATTCCCTGCTAAAGAATGCAAACAGAACTGTAAGGACAACACCACCACCACAAGATATGCTTCAGTGAACTTTCATCATTGCTCTGTCTTCAATGTGGAAGGCCACTTCATAGATGAAAATGGTTCTCACCTTCTAGCAAGTCCCCACATGAAAAATGCCAATAATGTATCGATCCAGTGTGAAATCTCTCCTCTTATCGCCTATACTAAAAAAGGACTAGAAAATTATCTGGTGGATAAAGAGTTCCATGCACCTTTAATCACTGATGAGAACAGAGGCCGTGTATTAACCATCTACCATTTTCTGCCACAACAGAAGATAGCTTTTGTTTTTGATAGACAACTGTGAACCTATAGGACCTCTACTAGAACACTAAAGTTTGAATACTCATAAGGTTTAATTTTGTTGAACTCCTACCACAACTAAAAACTTCTCAAGAACAAGATGTTTGAGCAGGTAGTGTCTTTCTGATTTTCAATTTATTAAAGATCCTAATTGTATTTTTAGTTGTATAATTTTTTTCCAAGTCAAGGAAATCACTGGCCATTTAGGAAGTTAGCTATAGCTTGACTATAGACAGGATGTTCAACATCACTTTATTGGAATTGGAAGCATTTGTTGTTGAAGTCAAACATAATAATAATGTCACTGCACATCTATGGTACTTCATGATTGATTTATTTTATGAAGAATTAAAGATTTTAAGAAAATAATTAGCAAAATAAAAATCCATGACTCATAAGTA